>BRDA01065202.1:0-32177 GCA_036984385.1 Crenuchus spilurus
GCACCTGAACACTACAACAACATCATAGGATCGTATGATGATAGTCTACAAAGAACTTAAAACTTAAACTTTTGCCACTGTGGCTGTTGGCTTGTTTACTGGAGCTTTTGTGTTTTGTAATTATTAAATTCTGTAAAGTTCATTTGTGACATCAGTTGAAAAAAGTGTTTTATAAATACATTTGACTTGACCTGACTTGACTTCAGCTTTGAATGACACACTGAAACATTTGCTGTAAACTAACAGTGTGCTTTTTCCTCAATAAAGGAAATTCCATGTCACTACTATATGTTAACAAATATAAAAAGTGACCCAATCCGGTAGCTCATCTCTTTACCAGACTCTTACATAATGTTACATCCACCCAATATACTGTACATCCAAAAGTTTTAGACCAAGGGTTTTTTCTCTTTAACTGCAGTAATAGCATCTACCCTTTTGTATGATGATGGAACATTGCTGTGAGGATTTGATTGAGTTCAGCCATTCATGCAGTGAAATACACACACTAGGCTGTGAGGACATGAGCCCAAAAGTGGTGGGCAGCCCTATCTATGGCACCTAGGAAGCAGTTAGTGGTTAGGTGCCTTGCTCATGGACTATTCAGCCATGACCTGTCTGGGGATCGAAACGGCGACCTTCCGGTCACAAGACCAGATCCCTAAACCCTTGGCCATGGCTGACAATTGATTACTCAAACATGAATTCTATTGTCTATGCTTTCCAATGCCAATTAGCCACACACACTGTTAATTATTTTTGTTTGCAATGGCTCTTCTTCACAGTCCCTGAATTCACCAATTAGAAAGGGCTGTCTGGATACTTTTGGATTTGTAGTGTAGCTTCATATCACAGCTTCACAGGGATCACCTTCTTACCCTGCCTTTATGTAGCACTAGCAGAGATTCAGTGCCAAACTGCTATGCTTAGGAGACAATTTCTTTTCTCTCCCGCTTTCTCCCCAAAGAAGAGATAAAAGTGACCGTCCTCGAGTGGAAGCGTACAGCAGGCAGCTGTTGAAGCAGCATTGTGCTACTGTCACTTCTTTAGCAGCTAGCAACAGCTTCCGGCTAGCAGCTACAACACCACAATGTGTTTTTACATATCAACACGACATGAATTGGCTTCCAGTCAGCTGCTCATGCTTTTTTGGAGCTCTTTTGAAAATTGTGCTTTTTGTCTTCTTCTTCTTCTTCTTCTTCTTCATTGAAGCTGAAGAGAGAGAGAGAGTGTGTAGGGCCCAGTGGCTGATCTTGTAGCACTGCCAAAAGTTCTGTGCTTAATAGGGCTTTTGACATCTTTCCTAGTTTATGGAGCTGTGTGTCCATTAGAACTAAATGGCAGGTTGTGGAGCTCTCCAGCTCAAGAGAGCCCACTCCTCTTTGTATAGTTATTTTTGACTCAAAGTACAGAATGAGTGCACAAGCACTCAGATAAAGGTACAGATGCAGGTAAATACATTTGGTCTGAGAATTTCTCCCATTAATATATATATATATATACCAGGATGTCAAAGATGCCACATGATCCCTGATACTTTCCTCATTACTCTTGTGTTCATTATAAAGATGAACTAATCCACTGTGGTGGGACAGCACTGTGGCTTGGTGGTTAGCGCACCGTCTCTCAGGACTGAGGTTTTGGATTCATGTCCCCATCTGCATGGAGTTTCCATGTTCTCCCTGTGTCTGTGTGGGTTTCCTTGGATCTCTCCAGTTTCTTCCCACAGACCAAAAACATGCAGGTCAGGTATTCTAAATTGTCCTGGTGTGCCCAGCGATGGATTGGCGCTCTGTCCTAGCTTAGCTGACAGTGTAATGCCCTGCCCTGCGTTTGGCGAAGGGGCAGGAAACTCACCAAGACCCTGATCAGGATTAAGTGGGAGATAATGGATAGATGGTTCACTGTGGTGTGTTGATTGCTCTGTACCATTTGCCAGAGTTGTTGTTCTCCACTGCCATCAATGGCCAATGGGGCACCACTCTTACGCTTTTGGGAGGCACTCAATGTGCGAGAATTCCATTTTCAGTACACCTTCCCTACAGCAGCTCTATAACATCCTACAAGTTAATGGTTATTGTCGTTTGCTCATGATGATCACTTTACACTCTGCTACAACTCTCTGATGTGCTCACTTATTTATACACACTGCAAACTCTGTCATGTGGCATCTGTGATGTCTCAAGTTCTTTAGCAAACCAAGAGTGGTCAAAATATTCTATTATGATCATATATAAATACATGTAAATAAATGTCACATAATGCCAGAGCACTGCGCAGCAGAGTGCTTGATTTAATGTAATTAGGTATTGATTAAGCAACACCACAGGTATTGGATAAGAACAACAAATAATACTGGATTGTCATGGAGAGACTTAAACTAGCACATTCACATAAAGTCACTACTTACTGTAATGACATTTGTACTTATTCTAATATTAGCAAATAAAATAGACATGAGAAAATAGACACTCACTGCCAACATGCTGTATATAGATTTATTTTCTAAGCCTAATTCTAAGTTTAAAAGTATGAAACTCATTTTGTTGGTCTTGATTTTATAGGTTACCAGCACTTTCACTGGTATCTTCGATTTATTTTCTTATTTTACAACAAACAAACAAACAAACACAGCGTTGGATTTTTGAGCAAAACATTTTTATCCCAAACCTCAAATATACCATAAAACAGGAAAATGATTGATAGATGCTCACATAGTCTTTAAATGTTGTACCTATGTGTTGTTTTTGTTCTGTTTTCATTCACTACTTCATATTCATCACTGATGTTATCTACAGTGAGGGAGAAAGTGTGTGTGTGTGAGTGTGTGTGGTGGTATCTATGTCTTTGTGGGGACCAAATGTCCTCATAATGATAGGAATACAGATATTTATCTCTAGTGGTGGGAGCATTTCAGTGATTCACACAAGGAAACGTACCACAAAGTCAACTTTTGGAGAAGAACAGTTGAGGTTAGGATTAGGTTTAGGTGTATGTGCAAAATTGCACAGCTGCAGTAATACGACTCAGTGGAATGTCCCCACAAATACAGGATTACAGAAACTGTGTGGTGTGTGTGTGTTTGTCATATATTTTACTAACTTTATTTGCATGTTTCTCTCTGGTCAGGCTTGAGACACTGCAGGCATACACCAGTCTATTTGCATCTTTGTGTACACTTAATACTGAGTGATTAGCAGCTTTGTTGGCCAGAGCTCATAAAACTGAGAAATATGGATAAAAAAGCCAAATATAATAAAGAGAAAGGTGTCAGTGTATGTGAATGAAAACATTTTGGCAAAAATAGTAACACATTTGAAAGTGCTTCATTTTGAGTTATTAATCTGAGGTCTTTAAAAAAACATTTTATGTGTTGTATGTATTAAAGACATAATTTACATTTATGGCATTTAGCAGACTCTCTTATCCAGGGACATATACACTTTACGACAAGCTGTATTTTGTAGCATTAGGAGTCTTGTCCAAGGACTGATATAATGAGGTCTGCGTGAACCCCAATCTGCCATGTGGTAGGGAGTGTTATTACCAGATCCACTATGCCAACCTTGGCATCCAATAAAACATGCAAACAAAAGATCTTGTGCTTTACGCACAGGAACAGCTGAGATTTAAGCAAAGCAACAACGGTGATTTTAGCAAAGATACAGCTATTATTTCCTCAAAGATACATCAGTGATTTAATCAAAGGAAGAGCCATGATTTACGCAAAGGAACAGGAGTGATTTAAGCACAGGGACAGCTATGTTCTAAGCAAAGGAACAGTAGGGATTTATGTATATGAGCAACAGTGATTAAAACAAGGGAACAGCTGTGATTTAAGCAAAGCAACAGCAGTAATTTAAACAAAAGAACTTGAGTAATTTAAGCACAGGAACAGCCACAATTTAAGCGAAGGAAAAGCTGTGATTTATATAAAGGAACAGCAGTGATTTAAGAAAAGGAACAGATGTTATTTACGCAAAGGAACATCTGTGATTAAAGCAAAGGAACAGCAGTGATTTAAGCAAAAGAACTTGAGTAATTTAAGCACAGGAACAACCACAATTTAAGCAAAAGAACAGCCATGATTTAAGCGAAGGAAATTCCGTGATTTACATAAAGGAACAGCGGTGATTTAAGAAAAGGAACAGATGTTATTTACGCAAAGAAACATCTGTGATTAAAGCAAAGAAACAGCAATGATTTAAGCAAAATGACTTGAGTAATTTAAGCACAAGAACAGCCACAATTTAAGCAAAGGAACAGCCATGATTTAAGCGAAGGAAAAGCCGTGATTTACATAAAGGCACAGCAGTGATTTAAGCGAAGGAATCTGTGCAATTTAAGCAAAGGAATCTTTTATCTTGGAATGTTTTATCTTTTTTAATATTACCATTTTAACGTTTTCTTTGACAGTGATGTAATTAAAGTAAAGACAACCACATATTTTTTACACTTTCTACAGTCTATATATATAGTGTCAGCATCTTAGCCTGCTGAGCCACTCGGGTGCCCCCTGATAGTCCAGAATTTGACCAGATGTGATTGGCATAAGAATAATCATAACAATTATTATAATAAGTACTTTATATTTGTATGGTTATAATGCTAAGTGGCACAGTGTAAGTATATAACAAATATTATTTTATTTAGCAAAGTGAATCAAAGGTGAAAAATATATTTGGTTCTGACAACCACATTTGGCCCAGTTCTGAACCATCACTGCATGTAGCATGTGGGCTATTATTAAATGGCTCAGGTTAATGTCACATCAGAATTTTTATCTATGCACCTGTTTATTTGCTAATGCTACGCTACCCTTTACTGCATGTCCATTAGCTGCTAAAGCTATCCTCTTCGGGCTTTTGCATAATGCAGTAAGCAAATTCTTTGACAGTAGGTTTGTTTTTTTGTTACATCAGCAACAGAAACTGAGCATTAAACATCATTACGTTTTACCATTAAACATCATTATGAGTAGGTGTTAGCCTCAGTGCTTGCACTAGCTTTTCCTTGAACAGGTGTGGATCTAAATGCTGTTGTGGGACTGATGATGACATCATAATGATGCAAATAAAGTGCCTGTATAGTGCAACAATTACAATTTGCACTTTGCTAGTGCTGCTTGTTGCTCTGCATGGTATTTGCTAGCTTTTCTTTCTGGCTTGGTACGTAGACCCACATTCACACACTATGAAAAACACAGTGTGTGTGAACATACGCACAAAAGAACACACTTATCATTCCTCATTACCTTAGAATAACAGATAGACGACACACAATAGTGGAAAGTGAGGTCCTTAAAGTGAATAAGCTTCAGAGTGCTGAAAGGCTGGTGATTGTTAAGGATCGTAGCTACTGTAGGAGTGGGATTTCTTTGCTGTCGCTCTGCGAGGGGATATCCTGGCCTAAATGCTCTACTCTCTATACATCAAAGGAGCGCTGCAAATAAAAGCAAGCTTGTCGGGGGGTGAACAAACTGCCTCCTTTGTGCCATCAAGCCAGCCAAATTCAGGCAGCACAAAGCAGCTGGATGTAATACACTGCAAAAGGAATGGCTTCACCATTTAGATGACATGCCTTGCTCTGGCGCTTGGCTGCGCACCTTTGTCTGGCCTGAGCTGGGACAGACATATAATATTACTGCATCAAAATCCTTTCAGCGACTCTCAGGCTTGCTGCTATAGGCTCCGATTACATTCCCCCTTGTATACACACACACACATCCTCGATTTCTTTTATTCTTCTCTTAAACAAAGCAAAGTTGATGCAGTCTGATAAGATGCAGGCTGTTAGCACTTGCGCCCCTCAGACGGGCCCTGGAAGACAGTGTCGGGACAGACTCGTATCTGTATCTACCCAGAGTGACCATCTAAGCCAGTGATGGAAATGAGCAACATCAATCCCCTGTGTTCAAAGGAGCATGCTTTACCTAATATAGTCACAGTTAAAGGTGGATGATATTTACTGACTTTGCGATACTAGATGATACTTAAGTGTGTGAATGTGCCAACTGGGAAAATTAGCTTAGAACAAATATAAACAACAATAATTCAAGAAGTAGTGATTTACCTTTCCCAGAAAAATCCATGGTTATCACATTCAACAACTGTAAGACCTGGCATCGGAACATACATATAGAGCTTGAGACCTGAATCACATCACTCTGAGTTGGGTTGCCAGGTGTAAAACATATCACACACAAAAAGTGAGAAATACCCAATTGATTTGCATCACTATTTCATATTCCCTCATTAAAAATGTTTTTGGCTGAGCTGTGAGTCATGAATGCATCACTATCTTCACCTCTTCATCAGACATGAATCTCCGTCCTCTTATGGTTTCTTAACAAACAGGTGATAGTCTGATGGACTACAGGGAGGATGCTTTAACACCTCAAAAACAAGTTTTTGTAGACTGTCAGCAGCACAGGCACTGGTGTGCAGATGTGCATTGGATAGCAGTTATCTGAATTTTAGGCTCCAGCTCTTAATTTTAATCAAAACTGATTAAAATAAACAGAAAGCGTTTTACTATAACTAAAACGCGGAAAATTGTTGGCTCACCCTCATAGATATATCTATAGCTCTAAATAAGTGTCTAATAACCCTGACAATATCTGTAATATACTCTCAAAAGTATATCAGTATCATGATGCTATTATCTCATATTGCTCACCACCACCTCCAAAAAGTAACATTTATTCATTGGAACGTAAGGATGAAAACAAAAAAATTGGACAAATGCCACTTATTTCATTAGTTGTTTTTGTTTCCTTCCTGTGCACTAAGTCACATGAAGTATCTTAACTGACAAAGTAAATATTTTACTTCCATAATTCTGTTTTTCTGTTTGTTCAGGATGATCATGACTACTGTTACACGATCAAGCATACAAGCATTTTTAGCATTTTATCTTCATTTGTATGATTTAATCCAATTAAACTGATAACAGTCTGTTATCAAACAACAGTAATTACTCACTAATATTTACAACAAATTTGAGATTCTATGTTTGTGAACATATAGAGGCTTTGCATATTACATACCAAAGTTTTAAAAATCATATCAAATTAAGCTTCCTGTTCTAAAAGGCCTTTTTATTGTATATATATAATTATACCTTAAAGTGTCCATATCTAAGGCATCCAATTAGCCTTGTTTTTAAAATACGAGTGTGATGTAGTAAAAGGTGTTAAATTTTCTAAATGTAGGCTCACTCTCAGTCCATATGGAAGCTCCACTACAAAAAACAAACCATTTCAAATTTGTGATGTCACAGAAATGAACACATTTACATATGCCCCTCACTTTTGGCCCCACCCCTTTCACACTGAAGTGTTCCATCCTGTACTGATTTTTAAAAATTATTTTATTTCTAAGATTTTGCCCGTTTTTCTCCCCTTCCCAAGGGAAGTAAAGTCAATTATCCCATCCCCTCCGTTAGGATTCTCCCCATCACTTTTGCAATGTCCCTGACTGAAGACAAGCACAAGCCTTCTCCAATGCGTGTGATACAGCCACCGCTGCTTTTTGAACTACCACTGCTACACTGTCACTGGGAAGCAAACGTGCTCGGAGGAAAGCGCAGGATTCCCTGCTATGAATGGACCAATCAGTAGACCCCTGAGCCAGTGGACATTGCACCGGCCAATTTTTTTTTGCTCTCTTGAGCCGGGCTGTTGATGGCAAACAGCATGACGGGGATTCGAACTCACGATCCTCCGGCCATAGTGTCAGCGTCTTAGCCTACTGAGCCACTCGGTGCCCCTGTACTGATTTTTTAATGAAGTGTAATACAGGGTAGCCAATTAGGACAAAGATAATTTTTTACACTATATGGAGAAACACATTTTCTTCAAAAATTGAGAGTGTTAAACAAGAGTTTATGCTGGTTTTATTGGAGTAACTGTCTCTATTGTTCAGGGAAGACTTTTTACTAGATTTTGGATCATTATTATGTGATTAGTGAGGTCAGGATATTGGACCCCCACCTCATCTCCAACTCATCCCAAAAGAGAACACAGTTCCAGAGCTCCACAGTTCAATGCTGGGGGGCTTTATACCCCTCTAGCCCAGCCCGGTACTAAACATGCCATGTTTATCTGCTTCAGAGAGTCCTATTCTACTGGCAATACTTCTCTACGGGGACCTGACAAGATATGTATGCATCTGTGTTAGCAGTGAGTGCAACTGAAAGTCGTTGAATGCATTCATTAAAGGGGGCGTCCACACCCATTTGGACATGTCAGTCTTAAAAGCGCAGCATAAAAAACCTAATAGAGGTTGGAAAATAAAAATGTACGATATAAAAACAGATAAACCATATTCTACATTAGAGATGCACCATGTTAACAAAGTCAACAAAGGCTTTAGCAATTGCACAAGAGCATTCAGAGTGCACTTCTAAATAGGAGAGGTTTTAACAGAATAATTATATTTTTACATGCTTTTTCCAGATACACTTAGCAAGTGGTAAGGAGGAAAGATGTCTCACCGGCTTTCTCTGTTGGCCCCCCTGGTGTAATAGAGTAAGCTGCCTTTCAATAGCAATGTTCAAAGAAAGGCTTCATTTGGGAGGGCGTTAGGGGAAAGGACTGAGAGCCCTGGGGCTCCGTAGCATGGCAAAGCTCTCTCGCTCGCACTTTCACTCTCTCTACGCACCTCTCAATAGGATACCTGCGATTAGAAGCCATGCAGCATTTCAGCATGTTTGTATGGAGAAAATAAACCAGCCTTAAAGTGATGCTATGACTCATCACCAGGGTCATTTGCCTCTCACTGCAAATGAGAGTGGGTGTCTCACTAACTTGCAGATATAGACTTGATATTGTTTTTTTTTATTATTTCACTGCTCTAAAAGGAGAGAATGAGGGAAAGAAAACAAGCAAGCAAGAACGAAAGTGTATATTTGCAATTCTCGTGCACTTTCTCCAGCTCTCTTGTTCAGACTTCATTCAACGACACCCTTCCACAAATGTCAGTGTGTTGTGATGGACTTTCGCCTTTGATTCTGGTCGCCAAGAGTTACCTAATCGACGCAGCTCCTTTGTGACTCATGCCGCTGAATGTCGAGAGGGTTGTGGGAAACAGGGTGGGGGGCAGTGGATGACCCTTGAGAAGAACGCCAAGGCCGAATGACAAGCAGCGCCATATCACATCAAAACCTCTACCTCTCATCAGTTAATTCATAGCCAGAGCAAACCACGTTCTGACCCTCAGGATAAGACTGGAGACACGTTTTGGTGTGGATGCCATAGCAACACAAAATGTGAAATGAGTCTGCATGTTAATAAGCAGGTTTTTGGGCTTCACTCATTAAAATTGAGGACTTTTGGCGAGTGCATTGGCCCACCCTTACAGTATTACTGGCAAGGGTGTCATAGTGCCAATATGGTACCATGTGGAACAAGCGTGATTGAAGAAGACTAGCATCAAGACTTAGCAACAAACTCCCACTGGCTGTTTAAACATCAGAGTCCCTCAACCGCAGACTGAAGACCATCTCTTTGTTGAGTAATTAAGCAAGCACTAGTTTAAAACAGTTATTGTAATGCATTGTATTCCTCTTATATTGTGTATAATTGTGTATCTTTCCTTCTTTCTAGGTATTAGTGATGGTTTAGTTCTAACAGTGTCTGAGCTGTAGAGTAGTTTGGACTGTACTCATGTACTCAGTAGTTTAATCTGTCTGTACTCATGTCATGTCACACGCCGTCATCACTTTGCGATGGTAGGCTGCACAGACGAGTCACCTCTCTCCAATGCCATCTGTCTCTGGTTGCTTGTAGCAGGCTAGCACCTGATAATCCAGTCCACGTCTTGATGTTATCCATCCAGGTTATTCTTGGTCTTCCACGTCTTCGGACTCCCTCCACAAGTCCAGTCATAACACTTCCTTCAATGCTCTCATGTGCTGCCTCATCACATGACCGAAGTAACGTAACTTGCGGGATTTAAGGTGCATCAGTAACTCCTTTTGAGTTCTAGCATCTCATAGACTTGCTCAGTGGTCATCATCTTCATCCATGAGATCTTCAGCAACTTCCTGATGCACTTGTTCTCAAAAGCCTGAATACGTCTTTCTTCCTCTTTCTTCAGTGTCCAGGCTTCACATCCATATGTAGATTCTGGCCAAACCAAGGCTTTCATCAGTCTTAGTTTGGTGCTGTCTGTACTAGCTGAGATAATTATCTTAATGGAAACAAAACACTGTTGTACGTTACTCTGGATAAGAGTTTCTGCCAAATGTTGTAATGTATATGTAAATGTAAGAATGCAGCTGGTAGTTTAGTAGGCAACACTGCTCCCAGTCTGGGTAAGGATACTATACTAAACATAGAGTCCTTTGGCAAGGCTCTAAACATTACCCTACCACTGTAACATGATTGTAAGTTGCTCTGGATAAGCGCATCTGCCACATGCATAAATGCAAATGAGGAAGAGAGCTTGAGAGAGAGAGAGAGAGAGAGAGAGAGAGAGAGAGAGAGAGTAATCCGTATGCAGCTATTGTCATCTCCATTCATTAACTATTGCTCAAAGGGATCTAGTAAATGCAAATTTGATCATTGGTACAGATGGGAAATATTGTTGCATATTGTTGCAGATTCTTCACACAATAACTTCTTCTGTTTAGTGACACTATGGATTGGTTTCCCGGACAGGAATTAAGCCTGGGCTATTCATTGTTTTGATTGGAGATTCCCCAATGAAAAGAAAATATAGTATCAGGCCTAATCCCTGTCCAGGAAGCCGACCCATGATGTCACTGTTTACATTAATGCAAAAAGCTTTATTTCAAACACAGAACTAACACTTTGGTTTTTCACTGTCACTGCAAACGGAGTAGGTCAAGCAGATTGACAAAATGCCTTGTTTAGCACTAAATGTAGCGACCTGTCTAATTTGTCGCAGCTGAATTAATGCAGGGAAAGTAGTAGTAACTTCATTGGTTTCTATTGTTCACTATGAGGTTGCAAAGGTCTTTGTGGCAAAAATTGTGGCATTACTGCACTGGTAAAAGAGTACAAAATACAATAAGTTTAACAACTTTTAGCTTTCCATTAGAAAGAAATCTATAGACCCAAATCTGAACAGAGAAAATAACTATATGTAATGGATTGGACTGCAGAGGACTGGGGTAAAGTGATTTTCTCTAATGAAGCTGTTTGGGACATCTGGAAAAATGACTGTCTGGAGAAGAAAAGATAATGCTACCATGAGTCCTGTGTCATGCCAACATTAAAGCATCTTGAGACCATTCATGTGTGGAGTTGCTTCTCATCAACGAGAGTGGGTTCTCTTAAAAGTTTCCTCAGAACACTGCTATGAATAAGGAATGGCATCCAAACATTCTCCAAGAGCAACTTCTCCCAATGATCCAGGAGCAATTTGGAGATGAAAATTGCTATTTACAGCATGATGGGGCACCATCTTGCCCCATTGAGAACCTGTGGTCAATCCTCAAAAAGAGGGTGAACAAACTGAAACCAATCACTGATTAGTCAAGAATAGGTTGCCATCACTCAAGATTTTGCCCAGAAGCTGATAATGAGCAAATTGCAGAAGTCTTAAAGAAGAAGGGTCAACACTATAAATATTAAGTCTTTGTTTAAACTGGATGTACTTGTCAATAAAAAGTAAAAAAATGAAGGGAATGTTCATAATTGTACTTCATTATACATTATAAACATCTGACAAAAGGTTCTGAAAAAACTGAGGCAGCAAACTTTGTGAAAACCTGAATTTGTGCCATTCTCAAAACTTTTGGTCGAGGCTGTACTTATAGTAGATAAGCAACTGTTAGCAACTGTTTAGTTTAGTTAGCATCTTTGCTCAAACAGTAGCTACCATTTATTTTTTCCTTACAAACTGTTGATTCCTGACTACTGTGACTTTGACTGTGACCTTCCAGAGAACTTAGGCTGTACCCTGCTTGCAACATGCATTAGCTTCCTCTTCCAAATGCTCCATGCTAAGGACAATTGCTTGTTGTCATTCATTTGATGAGTGGCTTGCTGTGGCCTTTCTTTGAATTAATTTGAATATATTTGAATGGCAGCTGCATTGGTTTTTATTTTCTTGGCTTCCTACTCTCTCACTATGGTCGATGTCAGATAAACCTACCTGCCAAAGCACCTGAGACTTAGATTGTACATAACAATGCATATCCAGTTTTCTTCTCTATAGACATGCATTCTGGGAGCTAAGCCTTCTTTGCTTTGTTCCTCACACGTCTATAGGAATAGTGGTAGAAAGTGATACCAAGCAATGGCACCAAAGAAAGCGAGTTCTTTCCATTCATCTTACCTTCACGTTGAGAGGTGCTAGGTTCCGGACCGGAGGTCCTGTTGGATCAGGTGTGATTTCCACACGTGCGCCAGATCCGTGGATTTCTCCCTGCAAACGGAATTGGACTATCTGGTACTGAGTGGTGAAGAGGACAGGGTGCAGCCGGGCGCGAGCTCATCTCTCAGGGACCCTGCTTTACATTTCAAATCTGAGCTCATCCAGGGATTTCCATACCATCCATTTGAATATTTTCCACTCAGAGAGGGGTGTATAGGGCAGTCACAAGCTCTCATAGAAATGCTTACTCAATTCACTCGTATTCAGATGGCTTTTACCATCTGTTTCATCAATCAGTGAAAATGGCACCTACCTGTAAATCTGTGATGCCTTTTAAAATAGGCTTCAGTTATTAGCTGGAAAAGATAACGAGAATAAAAATGTGCTATCTACTGCACCAAAGACCAAATTTGCATGCATGAAGTCAAAGATCTACAGCTACTTTTTGTGATATTTAGACTTATTGACATGCCACAGCAAACTCTTTTCCCAGTGGAGCTACACTAATACCTTGGCCTCATGACCTCCACTGTTTCAGGCAAAGGGCAACATTTAATACAGTGACCTTTAGCTATATTTCTCACCTTTGCATTCGACACAGAAGCCACAGATGCTCTCTCTTACATCACTTGGTGTTATTGATCAGCCATGAACTGGATCAGCATAGTTGACTGTGGTTGTAGCTTAGTGATGGTTCATATAGCTATTTTGTCAGCTAGTCGATCCTAGAAAATGCTCTAAATAGCATAGGAATCAGAAACTACAAACCATGCTAAGAACCCATTTATAAGAATACATACATTTGTAAACTGCAAAAAAAGATTTTTAAGAAAGTAAAAAAAACACTTGTTTTTGGACATTTTTTATTTTTTGTCTAAAAAGAAAAAATATACTTAACAAGCAAGTTTTGCACAAGAAAATTAAGGTCATTCTAAGAACATTTGTCTAACTTTTTCTTAATAAGATTTTTCACATTATCTTGAGCTTTATTTACCAGTTACAGAGTATGACTATTTTTTATACTGCAAAAACAAAATCTTAGCAAGTAAAATGAGCATATATTAAGACAATAAATCTTTTTTTGCCCTGCAAATGCAAGATTATTTTGCTTATTTTAAGAAATCTTACTAAGCAAAATTTACTTACCCCATTGGTAGATTTTTTTTGCTTAATATAAGGATTTATGTCTAGTTTTATATATTTTATATATATTTTTTCTACTTTTTGTGAGGTGCTTTTTTGCAGTGTAGGATTTTACATAGTCTTAGTATGTTGACTTTATCACCAGTATAATGAACTTTATAGTGAACTGGTTGATTATAAGAGGCATAATTATTATTTCATGTCCAAGTCCATTACTAAGACAATTAAATAACAAATTTTTTTTTCATTTTTAATACATGTTGCAGAACTGTTTCATCATCAATTAAACAAGGTCACATTCAAATTTTCAAGTCGATTTTGTCTATTATATTGTCTGAGTCCAACCACAAACACATATTTTCATTTTTAGGTTTTGTGACATTACTAGATCAGCTGCCTTTACATTGTGTGAATATTTCTTACACATGAGATTCACCTGTGAATAATCACATGATCTTCAGACATTTTCACATTTTCAAATGTGTGAGCACATGTAACAAGTGTGGATGATGTGGAAAAAAAACTTGTGATAAAATCTTACATCACATGTTTACTTGTGATCATGTGGTTTTTAGATGTGAAAACCCTGTTCAGGACTAAGCGGATAAGATAATGGATGGATGGATGAACATTCATTAGTGAAATTCATTCGTTTTTCCTCTTTGGGGAGCCAACAAAAATGATCTAAATTTTATTCATGTAGGATAGACTTGTTACTTTAGCTTAGATTAAAAGGTTATTTACATTTTTAACCTTCCCAAGCTTTGAATGCACATTTATTGGAGAATTACTGTCACGCCCCCACCTGGGCCTCACCCATCTCCCTGTTCTTTTCCTACTTGGTGCCTTTGTTTTCCTCCTCCACGTGTCAGTCCTGAGTCATGTCTCCACCCCCCTGTGTTGTTATGTCATTGTTCAGGTCTGCTCCTAGTTTGTTTCCAATTACAGCCCCTATAAAGTCTTCTCTGTGTGTCGTTGTTGTTTGTTATTGTGAATGCCAACGTGAATGTGAACGTGTCTTCAGTCAGTAGTGCTTTTCGTCAACGTAGTCGAGTTGGTTTATAGAGGTTGTTTGCTTGGATCACATCGCTGCCTCCTCTACTCTTCACTCAGCACGTTACAGCCTGTTACAACTGCTTTTCTTTATATTTTTAAAATTACAAACCCAATTTCCAGAAAAGTTGGACCTTTGGCTCAGTCTTTGCAAATAAAGATGGCTCCATACATTATTGTTAAAAGATTCAGGGATTTCAGAGTCCGTGTAAGCGAAGAAATCCCTGCTGATTGTGATTGAGCTTTGATACAGCATTGCATGTGAAAGCATCACTTTGGGAAGCATCACTACAACATAGTGTACAGCACGTTTAAAAGGTAAGGTAACACAGTGATGCACTATCCGCTATGTTTTAAATGTCTGAAATCTAAAGATGGCCTGTAAAAGCATTGGAAATCTTACTTTATACTTTTGCCAGATTAATAAAAGCTCAAGTGAATAAAAAAATCACAGATTTGTGTTTTCATTGCACTTTTAAAAATATCAGTATAACTGGATAATCGTCTGGAATCATAAATGTTTCTTCTTTAACACCCAGTTTTTATCCTAACATGTGGAAATGGATGAACAGTACACCAGACACTGTGCTTCAAGGTTTTTTTCATGTCTTCATCCTTGGTTTGACTTCCAGGGACCACTCTTCAAGTCCTCAAAGGACTTATAGCTGGCCAGGACATTTTTTACGCAACTCTTACCAAGGCCGCCGTTGAGTCAACATCTATTTCTGGTCCAGTCTCAGGTGGTCGTACAAATCAAATCACACTTATTCGTTATCTTCATCCTGTCAGGCATTTAACTATTATCGTTCCGCTATTCCTTCTCTTCCTTCTCTCACTATCACTTTCTTTCTCAGTGGCTAGTTTCAAGCAATTTTCTCCTTTTCATTTCATCATGCTGTTTCTCTGCATGAGATCATTCACTTCCATCACAGATCTAGTATAACAAGTTGCTTTTACATTTTCTTTTAGAAGTCTGGGCATTTGTTCTTATTACTGTTGCATGTTAAACATATGATTTGACTATTTATTGTGCAAGTTGTTTACCAGTTAATTACATACAGGCACATTTTTAGCAATAGGCAAAAGTAGGCAGCCACCATTAGTCCTGGGGCCCAAAACATACAAATTAGATATACAGTATATGCTGATATTAAATAATCAATTGAAAATACATTTTAATTAGCTGTAATTAGCTATAACAGAGAGTTACAGTAATTTCACTTGTTTTATGCCACATTAAAGCTGCAGCTGAGGGTCTTGAGCAGTGATGTCAGTAACGCGTTACTTAGTAACGCATTACTCTAATCGGATCGTTTTTTTTCAGTAACGAATAATCTAAAGCATTATTATTTCCAATCCAGTAATCAGATTAAAGTTACTTTCCCAAGTCACTGTGCATTACTATTTTTATCATTTTCCTTAGTAAAAAGATATATTTTTACTTTCTTCTTGTGATTTTACTTTATGCGGGATAGTGACACAAATGTAAACAATGGAGGGAAGGGTTATCAAATGAAAACGCTGCCTAAGGTCTTCCACAGCAAACTTCTCCTACTCACTCCTTAAAACAAAACAGCGGTTTTCTTAAAGAGATAGTAACCCTTTATACTGACACTGCAGTACTACACTATGAACTAACATAAGTAATCTTTAATAAACCTTATCTAGTTTAAACCAAAAAATTACAAAAACTGTCTCATGCAATCCAAGTATCTTAAACCAATAGTCAAAAAATTTAATTACTGGTAAAACACAAAGATAAAAGGTTTAATAATTTTAGTAACTGGCCCATACACAACAGAAGATGGACTTTAGTGTAAAACCAGTAAGTGGGGAAAGCTGAAGAAGTTGTGAGGGCAGTAAGTACAGGTGCTGGTCATAAAATTAGACTATCATGAAAAATTGACACTTGTATATTATATTCATTCATTACACACAGACTGATACACTTCAAATGTTTATTTCTTTTAATTTTGATGATTATAACTCACTGCCATGCTCACTATCATATACCTGTGTGTTTTGTTTTGTAAAACCACTCCTTACTGTTCTAATGCTGTGAACAACAGATTCTATGTTCAGTTTTGCCAAAACAGTGTTAACAGTTAAATATGTGAGGTCAAGAAAGATTTATAAAAACAAGTATTTATGTTAAGTAAAGTCAAGAAAGACTATTTTATTTTTTATTAAAACATATATATTTAAGATAATTCAAGAGAAACCGTCTTTTTGTATATGTATAAAACATGTATTTTTTCAGGAAATAGTTTTTAAGTTCAACTTTAAATGTCAGGAGATATATTGTTGCTGTTAAAAAAGTGAGTATTGGCAAAGGTTGTCATTTTTTATTTAGAGGTGACAGGGGGGGTTTTCTGCAGTTGCAGAATGTAACTAAGAAAGTAACTTGTAATCTAACTTAGTTACTTTTAAAATCAAGTAATCAAGAAAGAAACTAAGTTACTTTTTAAAGGAGCAATCAGTAATCAGATTACTTTTTCAATGTAACTATGCCATCACTGGTCTTGAATGGCTCAGCAGACTAAGGTCCTGCCACTATGATTCAAGCATGGCGAGTTCGATTCCTGAACATGTCGCTTGCCATCAACAGCCAGGACCTCAATAGAGCAGAATTGGTTGTGCTCTCTTTTTGGGTGGGCATGATGGCATACTCTCCCTAGCACTAGAAACAATGTTGACTGACTTGGGCATCTGCCATCAATCAGAACTGGGGATATGAGCTTTCCTCTGAGCATGCTAGCTGCCCGGCGGCAATGTATCGTCAGCAGTTCAGCTTAAAACGGGATCGACGTCAACTGGTATCAGAGGAAGCCCATGCTCATCTACCCCCTCTCAAAAGAGTCAGGGACATTGCAACTGATAGTGATAAAGAGAGTTAATAAAAGGTGCGTGTTAATTGGCCACTAAAATACATTAGGGAGAAAATCAAGGGTAAAACTATAAAAAACAAAGAAACAAACAAAAAAAAGCTGTAGTTGATCAATATTTGAACCAGTACAACTTCCAGGTCCCACGCCCTCCCTCTGCACTACATCCCTGCCTCTGAAGCCCCTGGAGGGGAGGAGCCAGCAGAATGTGCATGATCACTCCATCAGACACTCCTCCAGGGTCTGATTGGTTGTTTTGACTTGTCGCACTACTGTCAGGACATAGTAACAGTTATACATGACAAATATGGCAAACATATATGGATTACCTACTGCAACTTTTAATTATACACTGTTAAAACCAATAAATCTGAAAATAAAATAAAATAAAATACAAAACAACATTTAAAAAAGTACATTTCTGAATCAAAATCACTAAATCACCAGATTACAGTGTCTACTAAATACATTTTCATTTACAGGTACAATCTTATGTAAAATTTTGTGTGAGATAAATGAGATAAATTACATGCTTAATTGAATTTCTAAATTAAAAAATATTTAACACTACAGATAACTAATTTCTGCATATTTCAATTTTATTTACTGTTTATTTACTTTATTTTAACATATTGGAAAAAATTAAATGTAAAATGTGGCCTGTGCAAATGTTAAAGCATACTAAATATTGTGGTAAACTTATGAGTTACTTATTTTCACTTTGAAAATCAACAAAATGTGTTGCTTGAGCAGGGGTGACCAAACTTTTGCATAAGAATTTGAAGCTGTACAGGAAGTCTGCTTTGTCTTAATCATTAGTTCATATTTCCTTGTAATTCACCAGTGATGACACTTCTGCTCCATTCATGATGTTGTTTTTTCTGGTTTTCTTTTCTTTTTTGGGATTTTTGGCATTTTGTATTTCTTGTATTAACCACTAAGAGTTGATGTGCCATGGGGAGCCCTGAAGCTTCGTCTCGTCCTGTCAGTGCATGTCAAAATATTCAAACGCTAAGGTCTCAAGCACTCAAGCTATGATGTCAGCTATTTACAATGTACTATGTTTGTATTGCCGGTTGTCTTTTTATCACCCTCAAAGCATCTCCACATTTTGGGATAAAAACAGGCCTAGATAACATTGATTATGAAAGAAAATGTGCCAATAAATTGTTAATGACCAGTTTATTAATGCTTGTAAATGCTACAATATGCAATTACTACTTTGTGTTACAACATCTAAATAACTCTGTTAAAAAAGCTACAATTAGCTACATATATATATAAACACACAGTGGTTCCTTGGTTATTGTTTGCCCTTGTTATCGTACAGTTTGGTTATTGTAAATTCTTCTGGGAAATTTTTGCACCAGTTATTGTTTATCAATCCGGTTTTTGTCAGCATGCCCATGTGACTCACTGCTAATAAAACACAGCATCCACCCACACGTTCTTCACTCACCCATGCATTCGTTGGCTGTTTCTCTTTGATTGAGCATCACGCCGCACCAGAAACCGACCTCTCTGGACACATTTACATACACCAAGAAGAGTTTTCAGTAAACGTAAAAGTTGCTATGGGACCGTACCCAAACTTATGAGTGTAACTACATACAGAGCAGACAGAAGCTAAAGAGCTTCACAAAAAAAGGCTTGAGAAGCACGCTAATAAAAATGCTTAAAACAAACTAAAACATGGCACACTAAAGTGATGGCAAGCAGCACTACTGCCTGAAAACAGGTGCGAAAACAAATAGCAGTGGAGTACCTCAAGAATAGGTGCACAAAACAAAGGCTGTTGACTGGACCTTACCAGCATGCTCTAAAATGGAGCGTAAATCCAAAATGGTCAACAAGCATTGAGACCTGAAAGATAAAACGAGAGAAAACACAGGCTCTTTGGGAAATATTTTTTTGGGTTGATGATTATGGAAATATTGCTTCAGTTATCATTCGTTTCAGTTATCATCAGGCACTTTAGAATGGATTAATAATGCAAATACATGCTGTTTAGATCAATTATAAAAATATTATAGCACTAGTTCTTAGGATCAACTGGCTTTGATTTGATGGGCTGCCACTTTTCACCAGTATGTGTGACTGAGTGCTAATTGTAAATGTATTGTGTTGATTGTAAAAAAAGAAAAGTAAAAAAAATGTGTATTACAAAAGTGCTACAGAAGTGTAACATATCTTAATTTTGTCATGAACAAGTCTTTAATAAAAAATGGTGCTTAAGAGGTGAAGTTTTTTTTTAAAGAAAATAATTCTGTATAAAAGGTTACAATCACTGAAGTCCATTAAAAAAACAAGCAATGCACATAATTCATGTAGCATAATGTTGTAGCTAAATAATTAATCCATTAATTGCTTAAAATGGCTTTGATGTTCTCATTACAGCTGCACCGACAGCAGCAAATGTGATTGGATGTCATCCCAACACATTGAGAGGAAAAATAAATAAATAAATAAATAAATACATTTCAAACAGTTTAAGAGTTATAGTAATCCAATGTGCATCCACTGGACAACGTCCATGTGTGAGCGGAGCAAAACATAACACACCAACTCTCAAGTGCTTTGGTACATGGCTGGAAGAAATACCTGTGAACCCTGAAAAATTATACATGAACATATGGGGAGGATGACAAATGGTGGTGGGGAAGGAGATTTACTACATATTTCACATGATCATTGAGACTGAATCAAGCCTCAGGTCTTTATTAATTGTAATAATAGTAGTAATGAACTTTAGTTAAGTCTCCTGTCAGACTTATCTAATTAAACAAAACAAACACTCTGCTATATAATCTTTGAGGAAAATAATCTGCAACTCACCAAAACAAGCAGCAGATTGCTGTCGAGAATGGTATCAAATTTCTTTTTAGTGGTAAAAAATGCTACATTAAACAAACAGTGTTTCTTACATTTACTTTGACTGTGTGCAGCATGTGGTTTTACATTGTCTTGTTGAAAAATGCAGACATGCATAGAAAATATGTTGTTTTGAAGGCAGCAGTGCCTTGCAAAAGTGTTCACCTCCTTGGCATTTTTCATGATTTGCTACCTCACAATCTGGAATTAAATTGATTATTTGATGGTTTGCATTTTTTCATTTACAGAACATGCCTACAACTTTTAATATTTTATTTCCTTTTTATTGTGAAGCAAACTACAAACAGGACAAAATAACAGAAAACGTCAGTGTACATAACTATTCACTCCCTTAAAATCAATACTTTGTAGAGCCACCTTTTACAGCAATTACAGCTGCAAGTTGCTTTGGATAAGTCTCTATGAGCTTGCCACATCTTGCCACTTGCCACATCTTGCCCATTTCTCCAGGCAAAACTCATCCTGCCTTCTCCAGTTACTTTAAGTTAGATGGTTTCTGCTTATGAACAGCAATCTTCAAGTCTGACCACATATTATCAATTGGATTAAGGTCTGGGCTTTGACTAGGCCATTCCAATATATTTACCCATTTCCCCTTAAACCACTTGAGTGTTGCTTTAGCAGTACTCTTTGGGTCATTGTCCTGTTGGAAGGTAAACCTCTGTCCCAGTCTTAAATCACCATCCGTCTTCCCCTTGACTCCAACCAGTTTCACAGTCTCTGCTGCTGAAAAACATCCCCACAGTATGATGCTGCCACCACCATATTTGGTGATGTTCTTGGGGTGGTGAGATGTCTTGGGTTTGTGCCAGATATAGTTTTCCTTAGTGGCCGAAAAGTTCAATTTTGGTCTCATCTGACCAGAGCACCTTTCTCCATACATTTGGGGAGTCTCTCTCACGCCTTTTGGCAAACTCAAAACAAGCCTTCCTATGTTTTGTCTGTCAGTAAAGGCTTAATTCTGGCCACTCTTCCATAAAGCACAGGTCTATGGAGTGTACAGGTTATTGTGGTCGTATGGACAGTTACTCCATTTTATGCTTGGGAACTATGCAGCTCCTTCAGGGTTACCTTTAGTCTCTGTGCTGCCTTTCTGATTAATGTCCTCCTTGCCTAGTCTGACAGTTGGTGGGCAGCCCTCTCTTGGCAGGTTTGTTGTGGTACCATGTTCTTTCCATTTTCTGATAATAGATTTGATGGTGCTAATGGCGATCATGAGAAATGTTGATATTTTTTATAACACAACCCTGACTTGTACTTTTCAACTTCTTTGTCCCTGACTTGTTTGGAGGTCTCATTGGTCTTCATGATGTTGTTTGGTTAATAGTGTCTTTTGCTTTATAGTGTTGCAGCCTCTGGGTCTTTCAAAAAAGTTGTGTATATACTGACAGATCATGTAACACTTAGATTGCATACAGGTGGACTTCATTTCACTAATCATGTGACTTCTAAAAACAATTGGTTACACCAGAACGTTTTAGGAGCTTCATAGCAAAAGGGGTGAATATATATGCTCATGCCAATTTTCAGTTTTTATTTCCAGATTCATAATATATATTTTTCTCATTTAATTTCACCAACTTATACTATTTTGTACAGATGCATCACACACAATTCAGATTAAAAACACTTAAATACAGGTTTTGATGTAACAAAATAGGTTAAAAAAACAAGGGGTGAATATTTTCAGAAGGCATTGTATGTTGCTCTAAAATCTCAGTGTAATTTTCTACATTAAGACTGCAATCACAGAAGTGTGCCAAGGGCACTGACACAACCTCATACCATGACAGACCCTGGTTGTTGGACTTTTTGCTGATAGCAGTTTGGTTGACCTTTTCGTCCAGAGCACACAGTGTCCATTTCACAGTGTTAGTTTGAAACCATATTAAACCTGACACCACAGTGAGCTGTGAGGGAACGGCTTTGCTGTAAATGACTGTGCATGACAAGTTTGAGTCAAGTTGCAAGTCAGTTAAGTGCAAGTCTGAGTCAAGTCCCTGATTCAGTCCCTCATATTTGCAGTATAAAATGTATTTCTTCATGCTTTACAAGGTGATCAATGAGACTGAGACCTGGAAAACATGGAAGCTACTGTCACCACTGTACTGACTGTGACTAACAGCACCCCACAAACCTGGCACGTCGTCATAATGATTTGAGCCTTTTCAAAGTCACTCTG
This sequence comes from Crenuchus spilurus, assembly GCA_036984385.1. Taxonomy (NCBI): domain Eukaryota; kingdom Metazoa; phylum Chordata; class Actinopteri; order Characiformes; family Crenuchidae; genus Crenuchus; species Crenuchus spilurus. The sequence continues at coordinate 22,503 of BRDA01065202.1, forward strand.
GTCTTCCCATTTCATCCAACAAGATGATGAGATCCAACTGTTTCTGTACTGTTTAATATAGCCCAGATCTGGACATGCACCATTATAAGATAAAGTCATTCACCTCATGTGGTTGTAATGTTTTGGCTCATGTGTACATCATAAACCCTGCTGTCTCCATTTTTCTTAATTGTTTTTAATGAATTTTGAAAATAGCAACTGATCATTTCCCCAATTTCTTGAGAAACATCAATAAAAATCATTCCAAATGTCTTGGAATTAAAATGTAATTACAGTGGGGAAAAAAAGTATTTGGTCAGCCACTGATTGTGCAAGTTCTCCTATTTAGAAAGATGAGAAAGGTCTGTCATTTTCATCATAGGTACACTTCAACTATGAGAGACAAATGAGGGGAAAAAAATCCAGGAAATCACATTGTAGGATTAAAAAAATTTTTTTGTAAATTATGATGGAAAATAAATATTTGGTCAATAACAAAAGTTCAACTCAATACTTTGTAACATGGCAATGACAGAGGTTAAATGTTTCCTGTAAGTCTTCACCAGATTTGCACACATTGTAGCTGGTATTTTGGCTCATTCCTCCATGCAAATCTCCTCTACAGCAGTGATGCTTTTGGGCTGTTGCTGGGCAACACAAACTTTCAGCTCCCTCCACAAATTGTCTAGGCCACTCCAGGACCTTTACGAAGCCACTCCTTCACTGCCCGAGCAGTGTATTTGGGATAATTTTCAAGCTGGAAGGCCCAGCCATGTTTCATGTTCAATGCTCTTACAGATGGAAGGAGGGTTTGGCTTACAATCTCACAATACATAGCCCCGTTCATTCTTCCCTTAACACGGATCAGTCGTGCTCTTCGCAGAAAAACAGCCCCAAAGCATGATATTTCTACCCCCATGCTTAACAGTAGGTATGGTGTTCTTGGGATGCAACTCAGCATTCTTTTTCCTCAAACATGGCGAGTGGACTTGAGTACCAAAAAGCTCTATTTTGGTCTCATCTGACCACATGACCTTCTCCCATGCCTCCTCTGGTCATTGGCGAATTTGAAATGGGCCTGAACATGTGCTGGCATGAGCAGGGGGACCTTGAATGAATCATGATGGCATAGTGTGTTACTAATGGTTCTCTTTGAGACTGTGGCCCCAGCTCTCTTCAGGTCATTGATCAAGTCCTCCTGTATAGTTCGGGGCTGACTCCTGACCTTTCTCAGAATCATCCTTACCCCATGAAGTGAGATCTTGCATGGAGCCCCAGACAGTCATCTTGTGTTTCTTCCAGTTTCTAATAATTGTGCCAACAGTTGTTGCCTTCTCACCAAGCTGCTTGCCTATTGTCCTGGGATAGCCTTGTGCAGGTCTAAAATGTTGTCCCTGTTGTCCTTAGAAAGCTCTTTGGAGTGTGATTGACTGAGAGTGTGGACAGTTGCCTTTTATAGACATAAGTTCAAACAGGTACAATTAATACAAGTAATTAGTGCAGAATATGATGACTTCTTAAAGAAGAACTAACAGGTCTGTAAAAGCCAGAGTTCTCACTGGTTGTTTATTGACCAAATACTTATTTTCCACCATAATTTACAAATAAATTCTCTAAAAATCCTACAATGTGATTTCCTGGATTTTTTTCCTCATTTGTCTCTCATAGTTGAAGTGTACCTATAATAAAAATTACAGACCTCTCTCCTCTTTCTAAGTAGGAGTACTTGCACAATCAGTGGCTGACCAAATACCTTTTTTCCCCACTGTAAAGTTAAGAATGTTGTAAAAAATATATGTAAAAAATACATTTTGCACTTATACATTAACACTAAAATGATGAATGTGTGCAAATGTTGAGTCTCTATTCATGGTAGAATACATAAACATGATAAAGGTTCTATTAGAAGCTACTTTTTGTAGAGACAAATTCCTCGCATGTGCAAAGCAAAGACTGATTCTGATGGTCTAATTAATCACAAACTAATTAACACCTAACTAACAAATAACTAACAAATTAACACCTACTTGTTTCACACCTTACACCCAATCACAACTAAAAGGTTCACAGTGAGGTGTGACTGTGCCTGATCCACTCATACCAGTGCAACACACTAACACACCACCACCACGTCAGTGTCTGAAAATGATCTACCTCCCAAGTAATTGGGACTGCTCTGTGGGGGTCGTGATCATTGAAGAACAGGGTGAAAGGAGGCTAACAAAGTCTATGGACTACAGTAGAACTACAAAGTGCACATACAGTACCAGTCACAAGTTTGGACGCACCTTCTCATGCAATGTTTTTATTTATTTTTCTTACAATGTCAATTTACACTGAAGTCATCCAGACTATGAAGGAACACATAAGGAATCATGTAGTAAACTTAAAAATGTTAAACAAACCAAAACATGTTTCAGATTTTACTTCAAAGTAAACACACAACTGATGTCTCAAACACATTAAGAGGCAATAAATGCAAGTCATGAACTCTGGACAAGACACAGCTGTTAAATGAAAGCCATTCCAGGTGACTACCTCATAAAGCTGACTGAGAAAATGCCAAGAAAGCTGACATCTAAGCAAGAGATGCCTACTGTGAAGAATGTAAAATATAAAACATATTCTGGTTTAACATTGTTTGTTTACTAAATAATTAATATGTATTTATTCATAGTTTGGATGACTTTAGTTTTAATCTACAATGCAGAACATATTTAAATAATAAAAAACACTGACTGTCCAGAAGGTGTCCAAACTTTTGACTTTTGAATGTTAAGTAAAGGTTTACAACTTGTGTCAGCTGGCTAAAGCAGAGCATGGCTTTATAAATGGCCAAGGAGGGCTGAAAGTGCTCAAGGCCGGACTGGGTCTTTTAGGGTCCCTGAAGTGTTGGCTACCACACTGTAGTGTAATTAGCTGGGGACAAAAGGATGGCATCTGTTATGCGTGCTGGCTGGAGGTAGTGGTGGTGGTGGTGGTGGTGTGGGGGGAGTGAGGGAGTATGTGTCGCATTGTGGGAGGTGCTGCATGCGTTTGTTTACGTCTGCGTGTGGGAGTACTAGCGTGTCTTCCGCCACTCACCTGTCATGGGAACAGTTTAGTCAGAGTTGAAAAACCCTCAAAAGACTGTTTTTTTTCTCACAATTTCTTTCTTCCTCATATCCTTTATGTGACTTCACCACTCTAAAAGCTCCCACATCTCCTACTACAAACATTATGCTCATGAACAAAATGAACAAAAAACTATTCTGAGAAAAATGCCCTGAATTAACGTTTCAGATCTGAACCTCAGGTCCACAGCAAATGTTTTCCATCATAATGTGGCAATAATTGTGTCAATGTAGATATTTGAGCCAATTAAACATGATATATAACACCTCATAAACACAAATCCACCAATTAGCAACAACATTCAAACCACTGGAAGCTGAAGATTGACTTTGAATATCTCTTTACAGTCATAGCTGTCAAGGAATGGGACATTATTCAGCAAGGAAACAGGTATTATAGTTTATGTTTTGGAACAGGAAAAAAGGACAAACGAAAGGATCTGCGACTTTGACAAAAGCCAAATTGTGGTGGACTCGTGGTATTATTGTGATTAGGATTTGGTGCTCTCACCTCTGTGGCCTGGGTCTGATTCCTGGTCAGAGAAAGGACTGGCCAAGAGTAGTCTTTGGTACTGTGTTTAGGTCACAGACTCCCCTGGAGGTGAGGGTTTGGGACAATCCTGTCATCTTCTAGGTTGTGCAGCAGTAGCACATGATCTCATCTTATTGCTGTATAGTGGCATCTGTAGGCTCAATATTAGGGAAATGGCATTGTCACCAGATTAATCCACTGAACCAGCAGTACCCAACCAAATTTCCTAAGGGACCTAACCCCCAACTGCTCCCCCAACACAGTCTCACAAAAAAAAAAAAAATCACAGGGTTTGACCTTCTCAAGTGTCCCTTCTAAACGTCTACCCATCTACGTTTTCCGCTCATTCGTAAACCCTCCGGATTTTGCATTGTCACCCGAGCGGGGGTCGAACATCTGCCATATTGCTTTGATGTTTGTGTTTTCAGATTTATTTTTTCATTAGCAGGACATGTTTCTTAGGATGGGCAACTAACCGTGCAACGGGACTCACCACAGACGCCGGCGCTGTTTGTATAAACGATAAACTAACTAGCTAATGCTAGCCTAGCTAAGTTAAACAAGTTAAGACTCTTCACATAGGCTAAATGATTTAAATGGTTTTAAAGAATGTAACCAGTGAGCGTGTATTTATACGGGAACAGATGGAATTGGCAAAGTTGGTGTGATAACCGTCAATGCACCACCAAGCACCTACTAGTTAGCTAGCAATATGGCGGATGTTCGACCGCACTCGGGTGATGATACAAAATCCGGGGGTTTCTGAAAAAAAAGAAAATGTCGCCGGGTAGATGTTCAGGCGGGGCACGTGAGAAAATCTGCAATGTTTTTGTTGTGAGATTGTGTTGGCTCCCCGCCACCATGGATAGGGCTGCCGACTGCTCTGTAGTTTGTGTGTACACTAGTGCATGTGCATTTTACTGGATGGATGGGTTAAATTTGAAGGTCATATTCCTGTGTGCAGGCATATTGGCCAATGAGTGTGCACTTGTACTTTCACTTTCTTTTACAAATGGCTCAGAGCATCACCAAAACAGTAAGGTCCTAGTATGCACTGGTCCATACAAGCTACAAGGAAGAACACCCAATGAATTAGTGGCAGAGTCATGGGCACCCAAGACTCATTGTCACTTGTTGGGAGACGGTTAGCCTGTTTTCCCACAGAAGAGCTACTGTAGCCTAAATTGCTGAAAAAGCTGTCTGGGATACTGTAAACATTATACAGATAAAATACAGAGGAAGACATTGCTTTACATCCATAATATACTGTATATACAAACAAAAGGCACACTGTTAATTTTCTCCCTTTTATTCTTATTCTTGTCTTTATGAAACCTTACTGTATAAGTAACCTCACTCCTTTCAACACAGATCATTCATTCAAGCTCATCTGTGGTTCCACTATTGTTACAGCTCAAAGAACCCTTTCTCTGTATCCTCAAACGTTCTTCAAAGATGAATTAGACAAGGCAGTGGTTATATATAGAACCATGACAATACAAATATCCATTTGACTGTTTTGGTGATTCTTTGCCTGGTTAAATGGCCTTCTGAATATAGTCCTGCTTCTTCTCAAAGTGCAGTGTTCAAAGACATAGTTTTGAATATACTCCAACACTACCTACTAGTATCTACACTCATTGTCCATTTTATCAGCTCCACTGACTACACAGGTGCACTTTATAGTTCTACAGTTACAGACTGCAGTCATCTGTTTCTCTGTATACTTTGGTTCACTCCTTTCACTCTGTTCTTCAATGTCAGGACCCCCACAGTGGAGATATTATTTGAATGGTGAATCATTCTCAGCACTAAAGTGGTGGTGGTGTGTTGGTGTGTGTTCTAGAATTAGTGGATCAGACACAGCAGAGCTGCTAATGCATTTAAACACCCCAGTGTCAGTGATGGAGCATAAACCAAAACTGTCCAGACAACAGTGTCCTGCGAGTACAAATGGAGGACCAACATAAACTGTGCAGCAACAAATGAGCTACTGTCTCTGACTTTACATCTACAAGGTGGACCAAGAAGGTAGGTGTGTCTAATAGAGTGCACAGTGAGTGGACACTCTTTAAAATCTCCAACAGCTCTGCTTTTCCACTTGTACCAATGCAACACACACTAATACACCACCACCACACTTTTGAGTGTCTGATCACTCACACCAGTGCAACATACTAACACACCACCATGTCAGTGTCATTGTATTGATCCACCACCCAAATAATACCTGCTTTGTGGAGGTCCTGAGCTTTGAAGAACAGGATGAAAGGATGATAACCATGTATACAGAGAAACAGATGGACTACGGTCTGTAATTGTAGAACTACAAAGTGCACCTGTATGGTCAATGGAGCTAAAACGGGCAATGAGTGTAGATGCAAGTAGGTAGTTGTAATGATTTGGCTTTTCTTTAAAGGAAAACAAAGTCGTGTGTCTTCAATTTTGTAACTTTTATTGATTGGAAAACGCCAGCATTCTGTCATTCCTTGGAGCCAACAAGTCATTGATATAATTGAGTTCATGTGGAAATGATTGAATCAAGCAAATTCAGTGCATCATTGTTTTTCACTGTAGTACAGCTGCACTGTCACCGAAAGGCACAAAAGCTGAACAGAGGATGTCTTCTGATGGCAAAGGTAGACGGAAGAATCAAATATATACATACATATGTATCAATGATTCATGAGCAGTGAATAGCAGTTTTATGGTTAGTTTTGTTTGAGATTTCCCCCTAGCAGACAGATGTTCGCCCACACAGGTCTGTTGTTTGTAAATGTGCAACGACCCTTCCAGCGGCATTTGTGAAGGATATAGAAGGGCCTACCTGTAATCTCAGTGAGGACTGGTTTTCATTGATCTGGCTAAAGCCAGAGGACCAACATGGGCAATGCTTCTTTTATTGACAGACATATTCAAGCTGCTGCCACGTCAGGTTGGCTTCAGGGATGGAAACCACACCGTGATTGGGCCCTTCAAAGTTAGAGCTGCCTAACAACTTTGTACCAGTTTACACAACAGTTCCTTTTATCGTTTACCATTTATATCACAAAACACTGTGAGGTCTCACATGGAACCAAGATAAGACAATGACTTCAACATGATCTCAGATTCTACCTGCAGTTGCTAAGCAACATCCACCTCCAGCCTCTCGCATCATCTCATTGGATAACGTTGGTAAGACGGCAGCTGGCTCATTGGCCGAGAGGAAGTTAATAAACTTTAGTGGAGACCTCCCTCTTTCTGGGAAAAAAGCCTCAGTGAGGAGATTCTTGTCAATGACTGAGCGTGACAGGAAGAGATAGAGTGCAGAGATGGAGAGAAAAGAGATGTCAGTGTTGAAGCAAAGCTTTGCAGCAACTGTGCAAACTAAGAGTTGTGAAACTAATATCAAAGTAGAAGGGGAGATATTTTCAATGCCACCGCAGGCACAGCGCTTTGCCCTGGAGATCGGTGCTTAAATAGAGACACTGAACAGAGGCGGGTGTCCAATTGCATGTTCAACATCAGTCTTTTGTGATGTCTGGCAGCAGGAATATGAAAGCGGTGGCCCAGGAGGGTTAACTGACTAGATCACGTTACTGTTTAGTCTGAGAATGCTTAAGTCACAGTATTCTCAACAGCACAGCTGATCAATACTGTTTCAGCTTAACGTGAACTTGGGCTTCACTGACTAATACTGATTTTCACTCAAAATGGTACATTTCTTCAAATCAAACAGCAAAAATAGACAAAATCATGATACAAATATTGTAGCTCAAAGGGTGTAGCATCCTAAAATGTGTGGCAGTTGGGTGGTTTTTTAAATTGTCAGACCAAGATGTCAGAACCTTTCCACCTTTAATGTGATCTATAACCTGTATAATTCAATTTAATTCAATATAAAAATGGGGAAAAATTAATCAATTAAAATGAATAAAATTAGGGTGGAAAAAAAAGTAAACTAAAACCATGCGGTTGCAAGAATTTGGACACAGCATGGCACATCTTGACTTTACAAGTTATGCCCACTCTTACTTGCAGAAGTACTCCAAATCTGTTCAGATTGTGAAGGCATCTCCTGTGTATACACTTCTTCAGGTCAACCCATGAATTTTGAATTGTATTCAGGTCTGGGTTCTGGCTAGCCTATTCCAAAACATTGATCTTCTTCTGGTGAAGCCATTTTGTCAATGTAGAGATGTTGACAGGTGAAATTCCTCTTCATCTTTAGCTTTTCAGCAAAGGCTTGAAGGATTTGAGCCTGAACTGACAAGATTTGGATAAAACAGCTGGGCATGAATGTTTTTTTTTTTTAAGAAACTGCTTCCGTCTTGCCATCCTACCCCACAATTGGAGATTGTTGTCACATGTACTACACAACCTGTATTTGACATAACTCCTTTAAAGTTGCTGTAGGCCTTTTGTCAGCCTCCTGGACCAGCTTTCTTTTTGTCTTTTCATCAGTTTTGGATGGAAGTCCAGTTCTTGGTTCTTCTTCACTGTTGTGCCAATTTTTATCCACTTCTTGATGACCATCTTTAGTGTTTCATGTCATATCTAATGCCTTGGGACTGTTTTGTCTCATTGTCTTGACTGATGTTTTTCAACAGTGAGATCCCTTTGGTGCTTTATAAGCTCTTATGGACCAGGGATTTAGCTGTAAGTTGAATTTGACTAAATATTAAGAAAATCCTGCTAGAACAGATTGACTTTATTTGTAGGTTCATCAGAATGACTTTGAATGATGGCAGCTACGCACTATTTAACATGAGTACAGTGCAAAACGATCACTATGGGCAAAGGATGTAATTTGACTGATGTCCAAAAGGGCATGATAAGAGTCCAGAGTGAAGGGTGGTAGCATCTCTGAAAAGTAAAAAACTTTGTGGGATGTTCTAGAACTGTAGTGAAATTGTATTGAGAATGGACATCTTGCATTTTTAATGCCTCCCAACAACATAACAGTGGTCTCCCACAGTCCAATGACGCCAGAGAGGAACAAGTCTGACAAGTATTACAGAGCAATTGATGTGCCCCAGTGAACCAGTTAAGCTCTATAATGAACAGAGGAAAAAACTGAAATGTCACACTTTACATGTAATGAATATAAAATTAGTTTTATATAAAATGTTGAACTTTTTAAATAAAATTATGAACACATGTGAACTTTATTGCTGTTATATCTAAAAGCTATGACATATTATGACCGTACGGTAACACATTTTCTGCCTGACATCCGAGACTTTTAAATGAAACTTTTAAGCTGTTTTGGACTAAACTGTAAAAGCCAAAAATTGTATGCAAGAAGAAAACCTTTATAGGGGTTTATCATTTTGATACATTGAACATCATAATAAAAATGAAGACGTGTAGGTTCACTGGTGGCTTTGGATGGTAAATATGTGCTGTTTAATCAGGACCAAAATTTTTATTTTCTCGATCTTAATCAAATCGTTAGCCCACTGCTGTGGAGGCCCCGTGTTGCTATAAGTAAGGGACATTTTAAAATGACTGAAAAAAAAAAAAAAAAAATAAATAAATAAAAAAATAAATAAATAAATATATATATATATATATATATATATATAAAACCCATTTACATTTTAGACCACAATAATTTATTAGTAGGTGTAGGGCCTCCTTTTGCAGCCAATACAGCATCAATTCGTCTTGGGAATGACATATACAAGTCCTGCACAGTGGGTCAGAGGGATTTTAAGCCATTCTTCTTGCAGGATAGTGGCCAGGTCACTACGTGATGCTGGTGGAAAAAACTGGTTCCTGACTCGCTCTTCCAAAACACCCCAACCAACAATTTGTCCTCTTTTGAACTCTGGTATGTCACCCATAATGTTGTGTGCATTGCAATATACTATATAACTGTGCTCTTACCTGCTAATTCCCCTCTGGCGTCACTCTGCTCTTACTGGTGCAATGTGCAATTAATGAAGATTGGCCACCAGACTGGTCCAATTTATCCATGAAACCTCCCACACTAAAATGACAGGTGTTTCAGTTTCATTGTCTGACCCCTGTATGTATGTATGTATGTATGTATGTATGTATGTA
>BRDA01065203.1:7599-20303 GCA_036984385.1 Crenuchus spilurus
ATATATATATATATATATATATATATATATATATATATATATATATATATATATATATATATATATATATATAATATTCAGTATTACTAATTTTACAACAAATTGATTTAGCAATTTTGTTATGCAAGGAAATTATTATTGAAAAATGGAATTGAATATTTACACAATGTTAAAATATAGACAATGAACAGTACAGATAATTTTTCAGGGAAGGAATTTTACAGTAAATCACCTGGTCCAATAATTAGGCTTATTGAAAAAAAGAGTGTAATTGAATATTGAACATAATTCAAACATTTAAATCTCAAGCTGCTGCAACATGCAGCACAAAGTACAGGCAATGAATGTTGAACAGTTGCAAATGTATGCTATATTTTTTTCCAGCCGAACAGATCTCTAAAGCGCTCGTAGAGATTTTCCTCATTAAAGGCACATCTGAGCTCACTGGCTGTAAATGAACAGGTTGTTTGTTTAGGAGTGTGTTACCTGAGGAGGCTCTGAATCATTAGCTTAAAGCTGCCGAGAGCTGAGGATGAGGTGATGCCGGAAAAGGTGAGTCAAGCGGGCCTGTTTTTTTGAGCCAGAATGCAAGAAACCATTTCTGGAGAGTTTCTTCTGTGGATGTTTTTTGAATGAGAAGCAGTTGAAAGTACTTTTTTTCTGAGGACTGGCAGATGGGTTTTCAATTCCCCTATTATTTTCTAGTCTAGCAGAGATAACAGGGCTCTACAAAGTGGCGTGAAGTCTGCCGGTGAGCATGCAAAAGCTTCCCGAAGTTTGGAAATACAGCAGAAGGAATGTAGCAGGAACTTTGAAGCAGTGGAGATGTTTTCTGGTCCTCTGTGGAGGTGACTTTCTCCTAGAAAAGTCTCAGTCCAGTCACGTAAGCATGAGATTGTCAATGTTTCAGGGTTATGAGATTAGAGAGATTGAGGGAAGCCTCTGGGAGTAGATCACTGCCCTTTAAATTACAATCACACAATTCTACAGTCTCACTCTCTGTGCTTCTTCCCTAAAGAGTCCTTGCCAGTTTTCGGCTGTTGGCACTGAATCTGCTAATAAAAGCTGCTTTGTTTACTGTGCACAGGTTCAAATGTCCGCACTCGCCTATATCTTGGGAGTTCACTGTTTGCGGTTGTTTTTGTTCTGTATGATAATTTGTATTTATTGTCTCAGTGTGCTGAGGAGTGGAATTGAAGTGCCTCAAGCAGCTCTACTCATGTTCTCTCCAATACTGCCAGTAGACCATATGTGGAATTTGCTTGCACTGCAGAATACACTGGTTCTAGCTGATGTACTGCTTAAAGATGTGCTCCAGTGGTTAAGCTTAGATCTATAGTGAAGTATTAGGAAAAATGTTTTCTTTAAGCATTAATTAATTACAGTAACTACTATCTGTGAATCTGGATCTCAATACCTGTAGCTAACAAACTATTTTGGCCAAATACGACCCAATTTAGGGTCAGTTATGTCAATATGTGTCTAATAAAGTTTTGTGGCCCGACCAACCTAGCATGAGAAATGTTTGAACTACAGATCTATTTTGGACAAAAACTGGCCCAACTTTATCCATCCAACTCTATCATTCCTGAGTTATGGTTTAATTCAGGTTAAATTGAGGTTAAGTTTGGACAAAGTCATCATCGTCATATCACACACATACATGGCCCAATGAAAGTAGTGCCTCTCAATAAATTCAAATATTGTTCATAATTGTTTAGTTGCATTCATATTTTAGTTCATAAAGGTAAACTGTGATTTATTTTATATTAATTGCACATAAAGTGACATATTTCAAGCCTTTTTTGTTTGAATGTTGATCAGTTATAGCTGAACTAACCTGCACTCATAGTTTTATTCATCCCTCGCTCCTCCCATAGACTTGCATTTATTTTCAGCTTCAATTAGCAGCCACTGCGAACCACCTAAGCTACCCTAGCAACCGCTTACCCACACCATAGCAACCACCTGGCTACACCATAGCAACCACCTGGACCACCATTGCAAGAAGCTAGGAATCACCTGATGACTATCATAGCAACCACTTAGCAACATCATATCAACCACTTAGCATAGTAACCATATAGCAACAGCCTAGCAATCACTCTGCTTACAACCTAGTAACTACTCAGCAACAGCCTAGCAACCACTTTGCAAAAACTTACCATCAGCCTAGCAACCACTTAGCAACAGCATAGCAACCATTTAGCAACAGCCTAACAACTGCCTAGGAACTGCCTAATATGTTCAGACATGCTGTATCTTCTTCAGGAAATAGATTTTTCTGGGTTTAAAATTGAGGTTTTTCACAACTTAAGTCATTTAAAAGCATCAATATAACATCTCATATAATATAATATCTCACATACCTATGGGAGGTGACTTGTGGCACATTATCACCATTCAGCTCTGGCCTCACCCACTTGCTCTATGAGAACCTTGGGGAATGCTGGAGGAGAGCAGAGGAACATAAATGAGTGTAGACTAGAGACGGTGTGCTGACTCTCATCATGCATGTAAAGCAGGCTCACACACACACACACACAGTCACACACACACCTACACACACACACACACACACACACACACACACACACACACAGACACACACACACACACACACTTAATGCCTGCCTGCATGCCTGAGTGAGCAGCCCTGCATTTGACAGGATGATCTAATATCTCACCTTTGTGATCAATATTCCAGCAGATGTGAAGTCCAAAAACGCAGTTTGCTGTGCTGCTGAAATAATGTGAACATGGGAGGGAGACTAAGTATGGCATTTATCACACCTCACTGCCTGCCTCTCTCTCACGCTCCTTCTCTCTTTCTCTCACTAACTTAATCTCACTCTTTCTACAATTTCTTCTCTTCCAGCAGGTAATATGTGGCCTGTGTAAAGCTTAACAAGACCCACTGGACTCAGAACATGTTCTCTCTCTCTCTCTCTCTCTCTCTCTCCCCCTCCCTCCCCCAAGTCTCCCTAATGCTTACTCTCTCTCTGCCCTGAATGCTAATATTAACAGTATTTTACATTCATGTAGAATTTACAGTAATTAACATTTTTTGCCTCAGTTGTGAATAATGTAAATCATTTTGTGCTGGCCCCAAGCTATATGGACTTGCTTTGAGCAGTATGTTGGGTAATATTTTAATTGCTAAAAATAACAGAAAATATCAGTACTGTAAAATATTTTCAATAAGACCTGCATCCCTTATATTAAACAATTCTGGGCCCAGTATGGCCCAGTTAAAGTCCTTTTGGGTTAGTTATGACATTGATGAGTGTAACAAGACTGGCATGACTATATCATTTATGTTTAAGGTTTGTCAAGGCCCAAATACAGTAATAATAAAATTGGGTAATACAAAGTATAAATATATAAATATAAATAGTGGTAAGGATCTGGTCTTGTGACCGAACGGTTGTCGGTTCGCTCCCCAGACAGGACATGACTGAAGTGCCTTTGAACAAGGCATCTAACTGCTCCCCGGGCACAAATTGTTCACTAGTGTGTGTGTGTGTGTGTGTGTGTGTGTGTGTATGTGTGTGTTTCACTGCACAAATGGGTTAAATGCGGAGGTCAGATTCCGTTGTGTGAAAATCACATTGGCTAATTGGTTCATCTTAATCTTAAATTGAGTTTGAGTTCACCCAAGTGATCACCAGGGTTGATCAGGGTTGTGTGTTTCGGGGTGGAGTTTGTACTTAGATTTTGTTTTCTTTATTTACATCTGCAATAAAAAATCATACACGGTTTATCTTAAAACTATATTTTACAGCAAAATGAATCTCTTCCTTCTCCACCTGTTGCCTGATTTGATGGCTTGTGAGTAAAACACAAGGAGCTGGGTTCTGTTTATCTCTATATTTTGAAGTGAAAGTGCAGAATTATTGACAAATGTGTTTGCACATTTTCACATTTAACCCTTCTGTGCAGTGAAACACACACACTAGGGGGCAGTGAGCACACATGCCTGGAGCAGTGGGTAGCCCCTATCCATAGCACACAGAGAGCAGTTGGGGGTTAGTTGCCTTGCTCAGGAGCACTGCAGTCACATCCTATCAGGGGACTGAACCAGCCACAAGACCGGGTCCCTAACCATCAGGCCACCTGCCCCCAAAAGCTTATTTTCTTTAAACACTGTAATAATTTCTGTGAAATTTGTGTTTGAGCATGCACTTGATTATGTTTGAAATGCAGTTTTTTTTATCTTTTCTTTGAACTGGAACTGATGTCAACTAAAGTCAATAGTCTCCCAAACGTTTGTCCAAAACCTTTACGAAATTTCTGTGTTACAGTAAGCAAGCATTCATTATTCATGTGCTTTCAAATGTTATGTGGATGATAATATCATTCTGATTTTGTCTTAAATCTATCATCTATCCATGCCATGTCTTTTTTTAATGCTTTCAGGTCTTTGGGTGTAATTTATATGGATACGTTGGCATGTATTTATGGAAACAGTTTGAGTTCCATCTCAGAATGCTGAATCTAAACCATAGCAGTCTTGCTCATCATCTACTGGTTGTCAAATCTTTTTTTCATACATGCAGCAAAAAGAAACATTTATTATTTATTAGTTTGTTTGTTTTTATGTTATTCAAATCGCGTTCAACAGCTGCATAGTAGCAACTAATCAGATTAAAGAAGTCTTCCACTGTTCATGCACAATAAAGATTTGCCTACATACTTCTGTCTGCAAGACATCAAATAGACCCTTGAACTCCTTATGCTTCTATGAAAGCTTTTTCTTTATTACACAGTAAATTTGCCAGAGTTAAATCAACACAATTAGAGTTAAATTAACACTGAGGGTGTCAAAATGTAACACTCTCAGTGTTAATTTAACTCTAATAGTGTTGATTTAACACTGGCAGATTTACTGTGTAGATTCAGGTTGTAAGACTTTCAGAGCATTTAATGGACAATATAAGACAGGCTACATGATTTATGTATCATCTCTATTGGACCACAACCCCAAATCTCCAAAAATCGTTGGGGCTCGTGGTTAATGAACCAGTCTGTCCAGAAGGTCACAAGCTTTATCCTCTAGACGAACAGGACATGACTGAAGTGCCTTTGAACAAGACATCTAACACCCAACTGCTCTCCAGGCACAACATATAGGGTTGCCCACCAGACTGGGCACATATGTGTGCACTGCCACCTAGTGTGTGTGTGTGTGTGTGTGTGTGTTTTCTTGCACGGATGTGTTAAATGCAGAGATCAAACTTCTCTGTGTACAAGCACATCAGTCAGTGTGTCACTTTCACATCACTTTTGAATACATTTTTGTCATTTCTGTGGGTCCATTCATTGTGAATCTTTGCAGAATATAAAGTGCAGCTTGAAAAAGCAAAAAAATCCAAATATGTGAATACAAGCAGTTTGTTCAGACAGTAATAATGTCAATAATAAGAACTTACAACATTAGATCATCTGCATTTTTAAAGAAAAATAAAACATCAACAGAACTGTTGACGTAAGCTGATTATTGTGCTTCCAGTTTAATCATATGCAGGATATGTTGAGATAATCAAATTAATTGGTTTAGGTATGTGCTGGACGTGTGAAGTTATGGTCTGTTCTCATCACATAAGCCTTAGATTACATCACAAATAGCAATAAATATTCCTCCAGTATGCAGCTCATCAGATATTTATGACATACTCAGACGGCGTAAACGATAGTCTGAGTGATTTATCAGACGTTTTAACTGAAAAATGAAATGGTGATGTTTTATTTATGAATTTGGGAGATTTCGCTGATGATGATTTTCTCTTCCCCCTCTTCAGGATCCTCAGTAATAACAAAATTTCAACGGTGAAAAATGCCTCGTTCTCCGGCTTGCGTGCTCTGGAGAGACTGTGAGTACATTTACACACATGGTCATGTATTACGTAGTGCACCATTGCCTCTGAAGGGCTTTATTTGTAGTTGGTGATGACTTCTAATTGCTGCTTTATTATTCTTTTTGAATCCTAGAGATTCAGTTTCACATCCCAGGCTTAAACTGTCTGACACTTGGCCTGCTGTTCTGTAGTGATGACCCAAAAAGCACTGCATGTTTAATCTGCATTAGAGTCTGTAGGATTAGCTTGTCTGCTCTGTGGGTTAAGTGATGGCTGCTGACTGAGTTGATCCGAATCAAGTAACAAGTTTCTGAGTGTGTGTGGCCTGGGGTGTGTATTGATGATTCCCTCTACCTCTGTTAATTAGGCCTGCACACCCAGCCTGGTGTTCAGAAGGGTCTTCTGTAGCTGCAGTGACAGGGCACTTTAGTGGGCATTGCCAATGACTGTGAATCTGAAAATGTGAGAATAGCACATGCGAAGTGCCAAATCCAAACATGGGGATATGTAACAGAGACCAGATTCATTCCAACAAGCCTACATTGGAGAGGAACAGCATGCTGAGTACACAGCTCCTACTGCGTGGATACTTGGATCTGTTCGTTTTCCCACTCGTTTCACAAATTCTGGGAGATGTTTATATAGTTCTGCTAGTTTTGCCTAAAACTGTTTTCTTGACACTTTCTTTTGAGTGGCCTGTTGTAAATGAAATAACTACTTAATAACATTTCAACCATGCAGTCATCTACTGCATTTATGGACAGAGATTAAGATTAGTATCAGGGTGAGGGATATAATTAGGGTTTGTGTTGAGATTAAAGTTAGGATTAGGTTTTTGGTGAGGATTAGGATTAAGTTTTGGGTTGAGATTATGGTTAGGATTAGATTTTGGGTGAGGATTAGGATTAACTTCTGGGTTGAGATTAGGGTTATGTTTAGAATTACGTTTGAAATGAGGATTATGATTCGTTTTTGGTTAGAGATTAAGGTTAGGGTTACATTTATAGCCATTTATAATCTTAGGGATAGATTTTGGATTGTGGTGAGGGTTAGGATTAGGTTTTGGGTTGAGGTTTGGATTAAGTTTTGGTTTGAGATTACAGTTAGGGTTATGATTAGAACATGGGTGAGAATAAGGATTATGTTTTGGGTTGAGATTAAGGTTAGAATTAGGTTTTGGCTTGAGATTAAGATAATGGTTAGGATTAAGGCTGGCATCACTGTTGGGTTTATGTTTTGGGTTGAGATTACGATTAGGATTAGGGCCAGGGTGAGGGCTAGGATTAAGTTTTGGTTTGAGATAAAGGAGAGGGTTAGGATTAGGTTTTGGGTTGAGGTTTGGATTAAGTTTTGGTTTGAGATTACAGTTAGGGTTATGATTAGGACATGGGTGAGAATTAGGATTAAGTTCTCGGTTGAGATTAGGGTTATGGTTAGGGTTAGGTTTAAGATGAGGATTAGGATTCGTTTTTGGTTAGAGATTAAGGTTAGGGTTACATTTATAGCCATTTATAGACTTAGGGATAGATTTAGGATTGCGGTGAGGGTTAGGATTAGGTTTTGGGTTGAGGTTTGGATTAAGTTTTGGTTTGAGATTACAGTTAAGATTATGATTAGGACATGGGTGAGAATTAGGATTATGTTTTGGGTTGAGATTAAGGTTAGAATTAGGTTTTGGCTTGAGATTAAGATAATGGTTAGTATTAAGGCTGGCATCACTGTTGGGTTTATGCTTTGGGTTGAGATTACAATTAGTATTAGGGCCAGGGTGAGGGCTAGCATTAAGTTTTGGTTTAAGATAAAGGAGAGGGTTAGGATTAGGGCCAGTGTGAGAGGGTTATGTTTTGGATTGAGATTAATGTTAGGGTTGAGATCTACTGAGTACCTGATAAACCCAAAACTCCTCCCATTTTCCAATCATGAATGCAAAAAATTCTTCCACTCCACCTCCATCCCTCTTCTCCTCTTTCATGTAGTCCTTATTTAAACAGAGGGGTTTAGATTCACATCACGTCGCAGGAACCGTTCAGAACTCCAGCCCAATATCTCAGCGTTCTCACCCCTGTTTTCCACACTATTAGCTCTGGTCTGCTCTCATAAATTAGTTTGAATACACTCAACATGCTAACGCATGAATGCTTCAGTATGGTCACATTCACATTATAAGCTTTATTCATCCATTACAGTATTTTCTGAGATCCATTCTGCTTGATGATTCACATTCATGTTTTTAAGTGACCCATATTTGTCCTGAAAGAAACCATGTGGTAAATTTTGTCATCAGTTTAGCCGCTGCTGCCTCACTGACCACTTCAAACCTTGTATCTTCACTCATTGTCCATTTTATCACCTCCACTGACCATATAGTCATTGTTTTGACCTATAGGTGACCTCGAAAGGACCACCACAGAGCAGGTGGCTCATTCTCAGCAATGCAGTGACACTGATGTGGTGGTGCTGTGAGCTGCTGATGTTTTTAAACACTGAGTCCACTTACTGTTCACTCTGTAAGACACACCTGCCTTGTTGGTCCATCTTGTAGATGTAAAGTCAGAGACAGCAGATCATCTGTTGCTGCACAGTTTGTGTTGGTCCTCTAGTCCTTCACTGGTGACATTGTCGGCTGATTGCTGAACTATTTCTCTACAGCAGTGACACTGAGGTGTTTAAAAACATCAGCAGCTCTGCTGTGTCTGATCTACTCTTAACACACTTACAGTATACCACCACCACGTCAGTGTCACAGCAGTGTTGTGAATGATCCTCCTGCTCTGTGTGGGTTCTGATCATTGAAGAACAGGGTGAACACAGTATACAGAGAAACAGATGGACTACAGCCTGTAATTGCAGAACTACAAAGTGCACCTGTATGGTCAATGGAGCTAAAATGAGCAATGAGTGTAGATACAAGTTATGTGAGGGTAATAAAGTGGCCAGTGAGTGTATGTAATACTTTACAGATGTATGCTGACCTGAAGTTGATCTCAGTCTTTGTGTTGTTTATCTTAATTACAGTAATAGCAAAAAGGACTGTCACTATAGGGCTAGACTATATTAACTAAATGTTATGTTATGCTTTTTTCTACAGTTATAATAAAAAATATTTTTCGTAGTATTCATTAAGCAGTTATTTCCAGTTACCTGATTATAGGCTTTATTCTTAGAGCACATATGTAGAAAACAATGTGTTCAGTGCTTCTTATTTGATAAGTAAAAATAATTTGATAATTTGTAAAAAGCTCAATGAGCATGAAGGCAAAGACTTAGATCAGGCATCTCAGGAGGGCCAGTTTGGACATTTCCCTGCTCAACACACCTTATCAAATTATCTGTTAATTTCCAGGATTAGTAAGTATGTCTGAGCAAGGAAATGACTGAACTGTGTCTGGATAATGGTCAGCATATTCCAAAATGTAAAATTCCTGATCGCAATCAATTTCCCAAGGTTAATGATACATATACTGTATAGGCCCTGTGTATATAATTATATTTCCTAGCCTTAAGTCAAATCAGGGCTCAATTTTCCTCCACATACTTATCTGGCAGTCATATCATTTCCTCTCCTGCCTCTACTTCTTCTTTAGAATCCAACAGTACATCATCTGATTTGTAGCCAGTTTAAATTGCATTTAAAACACTGTAATGTGCCCTTCCTTCCCCCAGCCACAGAGTAGCTATCTTGTGATGGAGAAGCTAGATGTGCCAGCTACCTGGTTATATACAGCCCAGGCTGGAGTCCATTCTTGTGTCAGCATCAGGTGCCCATTGTTAAGCCAAGGCCAGGGCCAGCTGCTGGCACTGTTTGAACAGCAGGGGGCATGTCACTGTGGATGAATGACAGGTTTTTCTAAATAAGAATGCCAACATTGTTACACCTTTTGCATTGTGCTTGTTACATGTATTCTCAAATGTGACCATACTCCTATTAATATATCATACATGTTAATAATAATCATATGTTTTTGGAAATTACAAATAGCACTTACCCTTTAGTTCTACATGGTTACGTTATGGATGAGACTTATTTAAATTATTTTCAAAAGCTACTTTACATATTTACATAGTTATGAAGCAAGTGGTATAAATGCATTTCTTGCTTTCTCAAGTTTTGTGAAAAGGTTCTGGCCTAAAACATTTAAAATACATTCAGAACAGAAAACAATGTGCATTAATTAATAAACCAACATGCTCTTAATTACTTGGAATCTGAATGACTGATCCCTTGAATTAGGGGCTAATTATCGTCATTCTTTGGTGAATGGTGTCCAACAAACAACAACTAAAACACCCCAACTGTTGAGGTATTATAATAAAGTCTAACATTTCTAGGATATTCAGGTTACATTATTTGATACATTCCACAAAAGAGGTGGATGATATGGCAAAATATTTGGGGTTGTTTTTTTACAATAAACAATTTGCCATTATATCTTTTACATCTCCTAAGGTTGAAGAGAAAAAAACAGCCATCATTAAAAAAAAAAACTGTACTAAAAACATGAATTTCAGTGATGTAATAAACAGTTTAAATGCTGTGCTGCACTAAATCCAAATAAATTAGAGTGAATTACTCTTATTTGAAGGATATACGTCATTTGGAAGTGTTTTTAAGTACTGATGCTATCAACAATATGCTCAGAAAAGCATGCCATGATATACTGTGATGTATTGTATAATAATAATAAGTATTGTCATATTGCACAGTTCTAATGCACAGTAAACAGGTGAATTGGTTAAAGGTGATGGTATCATGATTGGCTATGAAAGTAACATACACCAATGCCTCAGTCTTTGCAAAGTTGCCAGATGGCTAACCACTTTGTGAAAGAAGTCATAATTGAGAGTGTTCAAATCATTTCAAAACAACAATGAGTTCTTGCTCATTGATTGCAAATAATGATGGTCTTTAACCTCTTCTGTATATAATATTGAGTCCATGTAAGCAAGGAGACAAGCCACCTCATCCCCAACTCCTCAAACTTATCCCAAAAGTATTGGATGGAGCAGAGAACACAGCTTCCCTGCTCCACAGTTCAATGGTGGGAAGCTTTAGACCCCTCTAGCCCACACCTGGCATTAGACATGGTGCAATTTGTTTCATATTTAATCCTATTCTATTAGCAATACTGCTCTACAGGAACTAGACAAGCTGCATGTATGCATTTTGTACATCTGTGTCAGCTGAATGCATTCATTTGAAGGGATGTCCACAAACCTTTCAAACATGTGATATAGGTTACTACACTAAGAAATAACAATGAAGTCTTAGAATTGTAGATTCATGACTTTTTCATGATGTTTTCATGAGCTTTTAGTTCATATACCAATAGATATATTTCAGAGGATGAAACTTTTATCTGATTTTTATTTTCAACTTTGGAAGGTCACAATATCAATATCTTAGTGCTCATATGAGGATTCAAGTAGTCCCTTACTTTCCCAATTTAATTTGATTGGGAAGACCAGGGTCTTAATCTCTTGCTTGTCTCTTAATGTGTCTCAGAAAAGGTTAAGCATGAAGGGTAAGTTGAAATAATGATGTACTTGGCACATCTAAAGTAAAAAAATCTAAAGTTTGTGATGACTCCCAGAGGAATTTTCCTCAGAATTTTCAGCAACAGGAGGGAAGCAACTGAGGCTGTCTTGCAACATATTCAAAACCAGCTCTCAGATTGACTTGATGTGATGTTTTGACTTCATAAAGTGCCACAGCCTGCTGTTGTCTGCAACTAGCTGTAATGCAAGTAGTTGGACAGCTTTTCATACTTTCCCAAACAGAAGTCTAATGAAGAAAGCTGAGAGGTACCCACTGGGATCTGGGCTTGGTTCTGAGTCTGGTGATGGGAATGTTTACTGAGTGAAGACAACTACTTGGAGCACTGCCATTTTTAAGGTCAAAAAAGCAGCTCTGCTGGTGACACAAGAATCTGAAGAGCAGAGTTCCTCAAATAAACACAAAAGTAGTAGCTTTCATAAATCCTGTTCTGGTAAACCAGAGCTGTTCACAAGCATATTAATTGTGTCATTTATTCAAGTTGATTCTGACTCCTGGATGAACCATATGGATGGCATTTCTCCAGAACATCCTGTCTTCTTTTTGGGTCTTCTTAACGGCATCACGATTCCTCTGATTGTATCCATTCATCTTGTTTCTGGTCCTATTTGTCTTTTACCTTTCAACATAACTGTGTTATCAAGTGAAGTGGTATTCTCATAATGTGTTCAAAATAAGAGTGGAAATAATATTATGGTATACTGTAAATATTAGGTTTTAAAAAATTGTAAACTTTATCTTTTGAGATTCATCTCCTTCCAATAAACATGAGAACATATATCCCGGACAAGCCCCCAACTTTGTAGGTTATTTGTGCTGTTGATAAAAGTGCTACCAGCTGGCATCCTTTAGAAGGGTCCTACAAGCCCTTGGAGAACTGTTCTGCCAGGAAGAGTATGTGAGCTCAAAACAATTTAAAGTTGTTAAGTGACAATATTTTTTTTTAAACAATTGCAGTGATGTTTGGTGCAATAAACATAGATAGTTTATTGTGTAAAGACAGTCTTTGGCTCCCTTGCTAGTCCAGGATGAGCGATGTACTGCATCTAGCATATCTTTCATCAAAGCATGCAGGGGCAGAGATTACCCCAGGTGGAGGTGGGGAGGCATGAGTGAAAACTTTGATCATAGAGTCAACCCCAAAAAGACAAGTCAGTTTTCTGTAACTGTTTTGAGTTATTAAAAGGAGAGGGTTTGTCAATCAATCAATCAAAATTTATTTATATAGCGCTTTTTACAACGGGCGTTGTCACAAAGCAGCTTTACATATTTAATATCAAACAAACTGAATC
>BRDA01065209.1:0-10735 GCA_036984385.1 Crenuchus spilurus
ATTGACATTTGCCATCTCCACATCATTGCATTCAGTTTTTATTCACAATTTGTATAGCGTCCCAACTTTTTTGGAATCCGGTTTGTATTAGATATGTTAAAGGGCATATCTAAACATTGTTAAAGTTTCAAAATGTACTGTTAACATCACAGTTCATACAATTCATATAACATACAAAAACAGCCTGTTATGAAGTTACCATTTACATGAAGTCACAAACCAATACCTGACTATTCATCATTTTAGCTCCACCCATTCACTCCTAAGTGTTTCAGCCTGAACAGCTTCTTGAATAAGTTGCAACACAGGTCAACCATTCAGTACAGAGGTCATTTACACATCACTACTGAAGACAAAGTAATAAAAAAACTGCCTGTTTAAGGGATGGTTGAACTGGTTTGTCATGTGAAAATCAAATTATGATCAATTTGCCACACAGACCTATACATAAAGGTTATAAGTGGACTTTGGGAAAAATACTAAATAATATAGGATATATGCCCTTCGAACTTCAACTTTTTTTCTCTGTTGTCTCCGAGATAATACATTCCAAGTCATATATACTATACACCTGCAATATCTACAATACCATCAAACAAACAAAAAAAATTGCATTTTACCTACAAACAGGTGCCAATGTATATGTGTACACTGCCAGACTCATCAGTTACAGCAAAGCCTCTATTAGTGTGATGAAGCAAATGAACAAAACTAAAAAATCATTCATACATTTTAATGCAAAAGTTTTGGCACCCCTTATCAATTGACATTCTACTGTTTATATGCTGAATTGTACACATTGGTGGAAAAATGTTCTTTTACATAGGCTATATTTTTAATTGCAGCATGTTAAATTCAGCATATGTACAGGAACTGTGTATTAAAATTGAGAATTTGGTTTTTATTTTCCTGGATGTGGTAACTGACAGAACAAATTACATAAAAAAAGTCATCCAAACTTTTGCATAAAACTGTATATTCTACACTATAGTGCCTTTGGACTGTGATTCTTTCTGATTAATGTATATAGTACTAGATAAGATTCCTTTTGGTGTAATTTAATGGGCTCATATCGAATACCATCATTAATCTGTCATGTATTTTTTCCTATAAATTCAACATATAATATTACTTTCATAAAGTTTTATATAAATGAACATAATTTTTTTGTTAAAAAATATATATCAAATCTATTTATATACTACAGCGAATACTGTGTCCAAATGTTTGTGGACACACCTTCAGATAAATGTATACAAGTTCACCCATTGCTTACATCTCATACATTCTCACATTCTGCACTTTAAATACTTCCATTGGCTGTTTGCAGGTAAAGCTTTGCATTTCAGTACTCTGCTATTAATACAGTTATTAATACTGTGGTAATGCACTTCCTTCTGTTTTCTGTAGTTATGGTATGTACAACAGTATATTTCACATATAATACAATTGCAAAGTTTTTTGGAAAAATAAAACTTGTTGAAAGTTGGTTTATCTTCATATTAATAATCATATTGTGGTGTGATGTTAGGAAATTGACTGTCAATTAAAAAATAATGTAAAAAATTGATACTTAAACACTGTACATATGACTTTGGTTTCTAATACTGCAACTACAACATGGCATTCACATATGAAATCATGTCTGAATATCATTTTATCCTCTTGTTATGATGTCATCACTCAACAGAATTCAAATGTCTAGTAAGTTTTATACCACTTTTGGTCCCCAAGAGTTTCAAAATGTGCTTTTAGTTTCTACTTCATAGTGATGTAATATACTTTATAAAAAAGCATTGCATCTCCTTCAAACCATGTCTTACATAATATACTCAAATTATTACTGAACAGCTGTTGCTAACAAAAGCATGTGTTTGAAAGCAGTGAAAAATGAATGTTCGTCTGAGTATTTCAAAACATTTGTCAGACTTGTTGAGTAGAAGCATCTTTTTATGATCAAAAACTTAATTTAAGCACAGCAGCAGTCACATGGCATAATACTATATTGCATACATCATACTACACTAGTATATACTGTGTAATGCATACTACACCCTGGAGTAGTACACACTATACTGTCAAGTTCAATATATATTGCATATACTGCTGTGTATACTAAACAGTCAGCTAAGCTATTTTTAAACTTTCATGAAATGTTTTTGTATGAGCTTTTTTTGCATTATACTGTAAAGTTACTCATTTTTGGGGGCAGTGATGATATAAACACACTACAGTACATTCCTCAGCCACATGCCCCACCTCAAAACACGCTTACATGCTTACACACCATGCTATGTCTGTCTACACCTCTCAAACATGATGAGTTTATTCTCACACACACACACACACACAACACTGTAGTGTCTAAAACTACTAAGTTTGATCATCGTTTTTCGTCATGATTAGGTCTTTATTTCAGCCCAACTGATAAATGACCCTGGTCACTTTAGCTCAAGGAGTCTCTCCCTCTTTCTTTCTTTCTCTCCCTCTCTTTTTATTGCCCTCCCTTGATGTTAAACAGGATGTCTCTATGGATACAGGCATAAACAGATGATAACAAGCCCTCAGCCCTTTAAAGCTCAATTGAGAAGAGAGTAACAGGAGAGAGAGAGAGTGAGGGAGAGAGCAGGTGGTGCAGGAGACCGAAGCTCTGTATATAGAGAGCTTTTTTGTGAGTGTATATGTGTGTGTATGTGTGTGTGGAGTAGCCGTGCAGGAAGGAGCAGGGTGGCACAGGTAAGAGCTCCACAACCGTTATTATTCCAATACACACATATACACACCTGGACACACAGCACTACAGCATAGCTTCACACACTCCACTTTGAGCTTGCATGCATCTCACATTTACATCTTGCACTTTGCCTGCAAACAGTCACTGTAAGTATACAAAGCTTTGCATTTCCATACTTTGTAATTAATGCAGTCATTAATACTGAGGCAGTGCATGTCCTTCTGCAGTTATGGCATGTACAGTAATATTTTGCATGCAATATATTTAAAAAATAATAGTTTAAATAAATAAAACTTGGTGAAAGTTGCTTAAACTTCAGTTGTGGTGTGATAGTTGTTGATAAATTGATTTAGAATATATATATATTTTTTATATTTTCATTATTTACTTTACCTACAGTGTACATATAATGGGTTTGCTTTCTCATACTGTAGTTAAAACATGGCATTCACATATAAAATCATTTCTAAATATCATATAGTGTTATTACACTGCAATATATATTTTATATGCGTTCATATTTGCAAATATGATTTTTCATCCTTCAGTTTAATCCTGAATTGAACACAACATTATAAATGATTGAATATGTACACCCACTGTTGTATTGAACGGCATTAAATGAACATAAATCTTCAAGGCAAAGTCAAATCAAGCAAAACATTGCCAACAACCCTAATTGTGTCTAATAAATGCATCAAAAGAGCTGCTATGATATTTTCCAACAGCCAAATACCAGAGATGATGTCATGACTGTAGTGGGTAATGAGAAATGCTGAGAATTGTGGATCAGTTTGTAATTAAATGTAATTATACCTCTGCAATAGACTGGCACAGTGCCACATTAGACCACAATCACCTACCTCAGTTAGTCAAATGATAGGGAGTGTACTTCTTTATCAGAGGGCTTAGATCAGGCATGTTTAGTCTTTAGAAGGACATCAAGCTCCGGGAAAAATGGGCAAGTCAAAAAGTAGCTACATAACTCAAACTTCTCATTAAACCACAACTAAATACTGACTAACAGAAAATACTGAACTGGGTCATTTCAGTACTATCTTCTGTCTTACATTTTGAGTACAAATAAAAGAAATGCATGAGAACTTCTCAAAGCCTTGTCTGTATATGTTTAAATACTATACCTACACTCTTACAAGAGATGGTTCTTCAAGGGTTTTTAGTAAAGAAAAAGGTTCTATATAGAACCATAAACACAAAAAACCAAATGGTTCTGTGCATGATGAAGGGGTTGTTCAGATTGATGAGGAATGTGTTGTAGATGGTTCTATAGAGATGCCTTTTTAAAATGGTTCTATATAGCATCAAAAAGGCTTCCTTACATCGTAACTACAGCAGAACCCTTTTGGGGGCTATATAGAACCATTTTCAAAAAAAGCTTCTATATAAAACCACTACATAACATTCCGCATCAATATGAAGAACCCTTTCACCATGCAAAGAACCCTTTGGGTTCTTTGGATGTTCATGGTTCTATATATAACCATTTTCTTTAAAGAACCCTTGAAGAAACATCTCCTTTAAGAGTGTATGTAAAGGTGTGTGTATGTGTGTGTGTGTGCATAGGTGCCTCCTTGATTTATGCATTGGTTTCCATGGACACTTCCTGAAGCTGGACAAGCAGTAGAGTCAGTGTGAGGGAATCTCTTAGGAAGTGGACAGTGTGTATGTGCATGTGAATGTGTGCGAGTGTGTGCGGGGTGAGGTTCCCATACAATGATGCCTTTATTCTGCTGCCTGGCTGTGTTTAAGGAGGAACTGCTCCTTGAACACACACATGGGCAGTGGTCAGTTCTATATTCAGAGGCTTTACCAAGTCAAATCAGCCAGTTAATATGAGTCAGATCATAATCTGTTTAAATGTCACATGTCAACACTGAAATAGTTAAGAGTAGTGCAGAGCTAAATGTAAAACACTTCACTGGATGACTAGCCTAGTCTCTGTGTGCGCTAGTGCTAAAAACAAACTACAGATGGTTTTCAAAGGCTGCAAGTTGAAGTCATGCCAAGCCCACCCAGTGTCATTGTCTTCTCATCAACTCTGTATGAAGCCCGCCCCTGCCAAACCTCTGACATCCATTTGAAATATTCCACAATAACACTCCACCAGGCCCATCCACACACCTCCTCACAAATCCCTTCTTTCTACAAATCCCTTCTTTCTACAGTAAGTGTTTTGAGTGAAATATCCTCTAGAAATTCTAGAAATTTTCCTTCATTTTACATTGACTCTGCAGTCTTCAGTCAACGTAAATCAAACCAAAGTGGTGGAGTAGTATGTATGTTTGTCATTGGGGCAGGGTACCACACCAGCACAACGAGTCAAAACCAAGAGATACATACAGCCAGAAAAGCAAGACAGAAACATAAATAGGAAATGATGTGAAACTACACTTAGGGAAAGGAAGACAAGGAATCCAACATGAACAGAAATGCTTATGAAGCAACATCATTGGTCAACAACCTTTGGTTCATGATATCTACCTTCCTTCAGAGTCTAGTTCCCACTACAATCTGCCACATTTGTTACAGCTAATTATCTACCAGACATTGGCTGACTGGATGTTGGTAGTGAAGAAAAGTGCAGTTTGTTACTTTAGACAGAAGGATGAACTGTAGGAATGGAGATCTCCACAAGACTGATGACCACTAAACAACAGGAAAAAAGCCAAATTGATGAATAGATGGTCAGAAAATTGAGCTAAAGGCCACCATCACCAATAAACAACAACAACAACAACAACAACAAATTAATAACAACAACAACAATAATAAATAATAATTAAAAAAAAAAAAAATAACAAAAAATAACAAATAATAACCATCATCATCATCATCATCATTTTACCAGAGCTCGAGTTTAATAAACATACCTTCAAATCTAGTGTTGCAGCTGTAAATCATAAACTTAAGCAACTGTCTTCATGTAAACTATCTATCCAATTTTTTTTTAATGAAATGATTATTCATCCATCCATCTTTTTAATCCAGGTCAGTGTTGTGGTGAGTCCCCCTACCCCTTCACTGGGCACTGAGCAGGATAATGCACTAATGTAACAGTAGCCAGAACAGGGCTCCACAACAGCTTTTATTAAATATCAATAGGTAGAATTACAAGTATTAATAGTCCTCAAATGAATGGTCCACTTCTGGTCTAGTTACAGCTTCTACTTTTCTGTGATTGTTGAACATTGATGTGAGGATCTGCAGAGTATTGAGTGATGAGAGCATCAACCACCACCAATGTGCAGAGTTCACCTGGATGTGATGGCAGCCTGTCTGTATACTGATGTTGTACGATGATATCAACACCTCTGTAATTAATCCCAAAGGTGCTCCATTATTCCAGTCCAGTGCTGAGCAGCTTTATTATACCCCTGTAAAAAGCATTCATTTTTCGAGATTATATAGATGCGTGTAAACATTTGAATGCATGTATGAATTCACTAACAAGTTTAGGTATCTGGATTCTTTTGAATTGCCACTGATCAAAGTCATTACTACTGATAATGCTGATGACATTGGTAGCCAAAAAAAAAATGCTAAAGCTACAAAACACCTTGGTTAATATTGTTTTGTTTGTACCATTATTGAAGCTTAAATATTGCCTGTGTGTGAGAGAGAGAAACTCAGTGTTACACAGTTTTGAAAAGTTTATCTAATGAACCTCTTCATTAAACGTTCTCTCAACAGTGTATAAACAGCATTGCTCCTAAATCTCTCTCTCAGTTCTGTAGCTCAATACCCCCAGAATTTATTCCCTTTGGCTCATGTTTTCACTGACCTTTAATACACTCACAATGTGACCTTGCGGTGTATAAACACATTCAAAGTCTAGTGTACATGACTAACATCCAGTGATATACAGCAAATGACTATTGGGCTGTGAAACATTTCAGTTGGTCTCATTAGGGCCCTCCTTAAGTGTAAAAAGTCTCAATTTTGTTCCATAAACTCTAAGAACTGGTTTCCCAGACACGGTCCAACCTTAGTTTTAGACTATATTAATTATATAGTATTATATAACTATTTTAAATAAAATAGTTTAAATTGTAAAATTGTAAAAAGCGCTATATAAATAAATTTTGATTGATTGGTTTTAATATAAATCTTCAACGGGCAGGTGGTTGGGCAGAATGTCAAAATTCCATATTGTAAAAGTTATTTTATATGGTACACAATATGCAACAATTTATTACTTCTGACATGTTAATTTGTATAAATACTACCAAAAATGATTCAATTATTTTTATTCAGCATTTTACATAATGTGTTGCATCCAATACAAATAAACAAGTCTAATTAGTCTCATTTCAATGAAATGCTATTTGAAAGTGTTTAGTAGTGAACATACTCATGGTATGTGCAGAAAAGCATACTGTGATGCAATTTATAACCAAAATGTACAGAAAATGACAGATTAGGATTGTTAAATTGATGGGACTTGCGTTAAAATGTTCACAACTGAGTAAATATTTAAATCTGAATTTTAATGCTGATTTTTACAATAAGCAGTTAGAGGGTGAAGATCATCTATATCAGTTTAAAACTGTAATACAAATTTAATAACAGGATCATACCATCTGCAAAATTTACTACAAGAGAACATGCTAAATACACTGTACATACTATTGTATCTTGGTGACTGCTTGTTGGCACATAGATACAACATTGGAGTGGAACTTTCTGGAAGTAAATGCTGCGCATTGACCTTGCCTCATATGTTGCCTACATTGTCATTAAAATGCTTGCTGTTTAATGATACCAGGGAAATATTCAGACTCTTTTTAGAAAAGCCCATAAAACAATAATAAATGTACTTTATAGCATACATAAAATCATACATATTTTTAAATACCAGCTTTATGTCTTCACAGAATATCAGAGATGGCGGAGAGCACTGGCATGGACGAGCTGCTTAGTGCCTTTAAGAAGTTTGCCATCCATGGTGACACCAAAGCCACAGGGAAGGAGTTGAATGGTAAAAACTGGGCTAAACTCTGTAAGGACTGTAAAGTCATTGATGGTAAAAACATCACAAGCACTGATGTGGATATTGTCTTCACTAAAGTCAAGTGAGTTGCTATTATGTCCTCTATGTGCTGTATGTTATGCCTCAATAAACTTTCTTTAAATGAAAATAGTTACTGAATATATGTTGTGATATCACTGTCATAATATAATCATTTTAAATGGTATGACAAATAATTAATATAACATATGTGCCCCTGTCTGGGAAAAGCCAGGACAATTTTTTTTTTTTTAAATATGTGACCCCGTCAGGGAAAACCAGGTCAAAGTTATTCTTTTATTTCAAAATTTGTTTTTTTTTCAAAACAACTTTTTGTGAATTTAAGTTTTGTTTTTGATCAAAGTATGTACTCCGATAGATATCTGAGACTTATCTTTCATTTACAGCAATAATACGGAGTGGCTAAGTTTTGTCGCTAATGTGAGTGACATTATTGACACGATATCTCAATAAGTTGCCCAGTGGCCTGGTTTTCCCTGGCGGGGTCACATATTTGGAATATTTGGAAATAGTACTGTTAAAGGAATCCTCACAAAATTTCAGCTGAATATCTTACACTTTATGAGATATAGCATTCCGAGACATAGCATACTGAAACTCAACTCAAGACATTAATACATCAGAAATGCTTAAAAGTTAATCAAAATAAATCCAAATCTACCAGAAATTAATACTGAAAGATGAGCTAAACGGCTAAAGTCATAAACACATTTCTACAGTACAGAGAAGTAGTTCAGGAGCCCAACAAACTTGTGTACCTCAGCGGTAAAAGTAGTTCTACATCAGGATTCAAAAGGTCATGGAAACACATTTTTCGGGTACAATCTGCAAATTTGGTCAATGGCTTGCTGCACAAAAAAACTTTTTTTTTGGTGAGTTTAAGTTTCATTTTTAATACAAACATGTACTACAATAGATATTTGAGACCATAATCTTTCATTTACATCACTAAAACCTAGCGGCAAATTTTTGGCTAAAGTGAGTGATAGGCTGAACAACACCATCTCAATCAATGATCTATATTACTGGATAGGACACACGTGACTTTTGAACACACCGGCATGGAGCCTCCATGTTGTGTGGAAGCAGGGAATGCTCTGAAGGAAGCCAGCATTTACAAACAACGAAAGGGCTGCAATGTTTTGCCTTTAACTGTTTTACTTTATCGGAATTCTATCAGCAGAGACCAGGGGATCACATTCCACAAGTATGTATTCATTTTAAAATGATTTATTCGTAATAATCTCTGAATTATAGCCACAATCTCTGACCTACAAACTTGATGTAGTTCTGTAGACACTGCACTAATAGTCAGGCTTGCATCAAACCAACAATACTCATGAAGTTAGTATCACAAACATTAACTCTTACTGTAATCAAATGTAGATATGCATCAGAACTTTAAACTACTAGAGTCACTTTTATAGCGACAATGATGCAGTGTCAGTGTTGTGAACTTGGCAGTGCCAGTGGCCCATCAGATTGTCTTATAAAGTTATAGACAACACCTTTTAAATTAAAGTAAAATTAGTAGCAGCATAAATAGAGCTTTACAATGTGTTTACTGTAACATTAAATTAACTCGGATGATAGCATTGATAAAGTACATTTACTTGAGGTCTCCGTGTTCTTTACTTTGGATTAAGACAGTCGACAGGTTGAAAAAATTGATAATTTGTGTAGAGCCATCAGTCACTAGCTAGTAGCAGCAAGGCAAGAAAACATGGCTATATTTATGTCAGTGGCCATGCGATAGCAGCATTACACAATTTAATTATTTGTCTTCTTTGTAAATAACTTACATTTTGAAAATCGGATCATTATTAACGATTTTACAGGCATTAGAAGTCATGCAAGCAGTAAGGCCTAGAGAAAATGTCGGTTACGACGAATGTCATCAACATGTCATCAACCATTTTAATACTTTGATTAATGTTAAAGAGCTTTTTATCCTCTTTGTAAAGAACTTTAAATTTGGAAAATCGGACAATTATTAGCGAAGTTAGAGTTTTGAGAAGGCAGCAGTGCTGGTCATGTGCCATTGTTCACAAGCTTCAATTCTACACAACATGGCGGCTCCATGTCGTCACGCCGGCCTCAATGCTAGCGAATAGGCAGTGTCCTATCCAGTAATATAGATCATTGATCTCAATAAGCTTCCCAGTGACTTTGGTCCGGACTTCCCAGATGGGGTCACGTGTTCCCTTTAGTTGAAATGCAGTATTTAGCTTATTCTTAACCAAATGAAAATATATTTTGTGACTGCTTATAAGTGTTCATAAATTAAAACAATATACTGTATGTTTGGAACTTAGAGCAAAATCATCTCGGGTCATCACTTATGAGGAGTTCAAGAAGGCTCTGGAAGACCTGGCGCCAAAGAGGTTCAAAGGTCAAAGCAATGATGAAGCTTTGCGGTCCATTTACATGCTGATTGAAGGCAAAGAACCAACAAACGTTGGTGTAACGGTGAGATTCTGGAGCTTTTTCACTGTTGTTCTTATACAAGCACAGTTGTATGTCAAATCAAAAAATTTGAATATCATGAAAGCCCTCCAGAGAGCAGCCCATGACTGAACCGGCCTTCCTGATCAGTTTGTTGAGCTTGGCTGTGTCTTCTTTCCTGATGTTGCCTCCCCAGCATACTGCAGCAAAGAAAAGGGCACTCGCAACAACATATTGGTACAAGATCCCCAGCATCTTGCTGCACACGTTAAAGGACCTGAGCTTCCTCAGAAAATAGAGTCTGCTCATTCCCTTCTTGTACACAGCCTCTGTGTTGGCCTTCCAGTTCAGCTTGTTGTCCAGTAGGACACCCAGATATTTGTAGGTGTCCACAAGCTCAACATCCTGACCCTTAATGTTGATGGGCCTGGTTCTTGTCCTCCCCCTCCTGAAGTCCACCACCATTTCCTTCGTCTTGGCCACATTGAGAGTCAGGTGATTCTCCT
>BRDA01065209.1:10745-36491 GCA_036984385.1 Crenuchus spilurus
CAAAAAAAAAGGGGATGTGACATTTAATTATGACCAGTAAGTCTGATGTTGCCTTGTGTATTCCTTAGTACCTCATTTGAATTTACAGAATTTTTATATATACAAAATCCAAACTCTAAAAAGTTTCATCTGTGTGTTGATTACCAGAGTTTGTTAATCTCCCGTTCTTTACGTTCAGTACTTGAGAACTGTTCCGTGTCAACAATTGACTTTCGGTAAGTCGGTCCTACAGTCCTACACCTCGAACACCTGTGGATGTTTATGGACCAACAGGAAGACCTGTTCGACCTGACCTTCCGGTTGTGTCTCCGACACATGTTCTTCCCTTACTCGTCTGAGATAAAAGACCACACGTTAAAGGACCTGAGCTTCCTCAGAAAATAGAGTCTGCTCATTCCCTTCTTGTACACAGCCTCTGTGTTGGCCTTCCAGTCCAGCTTGTCCAGAAGGACAACCAGGTATTTGTAGGTGTCCACAAGCTCCACATCCTGACATCCTGGCTGAATGGCTTTCAGTTAACAACTGTGCCTTGTCAAGAGTTCATGACTTGCATTTCTTGCCCTCTAATTGTTTGAGACCATTAGTTGTGTGTCTACTTTGAAAAATCTCAAACCTAAAACATATATATTTTTAAGACATTTAAGTTTACTCCATGATTCCTTATGTGTTCCGTTGTAGTCTGAATGACCAGTATTAATTTACAGTGTAGGGGAAAAAAAAACAAAAGTGTCCAAAATTGTGTCTGGTCCTGTACATAAAGACCTTTCAAGCTATTTTGTTGTTTAGTTGATCAGTATGTTTTACAGCTTATGACAAATAAATTCAGAATCTCAAATTAGAGTTTTTCCATTTAGACTTCAAGTAAATTTCTGTTCAAACAGTATTAACATAAAAACAAAAAAAGCTTGAAATATGTCATGTGTAATGAACATAAAATATGCTAATTTAGCTTCATGAATTGTTATGAACAGTTTTTTTCAGGAAATGTAATTATGTTTTTACAAATAAAACATTTTGGCCTCTCTTTTAAAATTAAAAAGCCAAATGGCGCCAAAAGGGTTCTCTACAGCAGCGTCAAAGAAGAACCGCTTTTAATTCTCAGAATAATTAATTGGAAATAATTGTTTTTGCTGCAGATGCTAAATTAATTTTGAAATAAGAGATTACAAAGTAACATGTCCTTTACATGCGACATGAAACAGTGTGACTGAGCTACTGCCCAAATGTCTAGCTTGGATCACTGACAGTTTCCACAAACGAAAGATCTTTAGAAGAAACTGAGGACTGTAATAACATTTTTGTATTGATTTTCAATTCTACAATGCCGAAATGAATCATTACACTCTTAAAAACAATGTGTATAAGCATAAAACCACGTAAAAGATAATGTAGCTTACTATAAACAGGTCTGATGAAGGTTTGTCTGTGAGGATCTGGGGAAGGAATTGAGGCCAAACCTCCACAAAGGATCAGCGGGATTATTGTTCCCTACTCTGCTCCCTTATTCATAACAGCTACTTACCACTTGAGCCACAGGAACCTTATATGACATCATCTATATTATAACAGCTGTGCCGTGACCTGTGGCAAACTATTGTTAAAGAAATCTGAAGAGGATCTCAACATTGGAAGTCAGCCTAGAGGAAATAATCCTACAAAAGAAGAAGTAAAAATATATTAAAATAAGCTGATTAAGATACAGAAAAGGCCATGTGTATTTTGTAGATAATGAAGATACATTTTCATGTTCTGTATAATTTTAAAAGAATATGGTATGCACACTTCATGTACAAATGACATTGTTTGACACTGGAGGGCAGTAGAGAGTTAGATGATGTAGCTCTTACAAAATGATGAATGAGTGGCCTGTGTCACCTATACTGTCAAGTTAGCATAGACAGTTCAAGTAGAGTTCTTTTCAGTGTTGTCCTCTTAGCCCACATTTTACTCTGCACACCTGGACTTGCTTGGGCAGGCTGCAGAGTAAGACATCCACTGCTAGCCAAGAATGAATCAGTAAGGCAAATACTTTAAAGAATGACACTGAATCACTGCACTTAAGCCTCAGCTTGTTTTGGTTTTTTACTTCTTCACTTGCTGTAATGCCTGTCCATCATATAATATTCTACTTGGTTTTGTCTTGCCATCTTAAAACAGATTATTTAAAACTCCATGGCTAACAAGTAGCCAAGAAGTTATATAAACGTATAGCATGCTGGCTATCAGTGTCCACAAAACTTGCCTCCGTCTTTCAACACTTGCTGCAAGCTGTGTAATCTCATCTTTAACTGTAATCTTAATAGACTTGTGGTTTCTGAAAATGTTTGTTATCGTCAGCGTAGCTGTGGCTGAGGAGGAGAGGACGCAGCGGGATTTCAAAAACAAGACTTCTAACAAAAAAAGTGGCTGTGAAGACGAAGACAAAAACAAACACTGGACTATGGCTAAACTAAGACAAACATGACACTGGAGACATATGGGTTGACATACAAATCTCTTGATGGCAATACACAGCATAAAAGGACAATACAATGACGGACAAGGACTGAAACACTGGGAAGGCTTTTTATAAACAAACGTAATCAAATATAATAGGAAAGCTCAGGTGCTAACAATGAAACAAGACGTGACAAAGTGACTGGGGGTGGAGACATTTAAACAAACACTTGATGACTTGACGGCACGTGTGGATGTAAACACGCAGGGCAAGGGATGCACTAGCAGCGAGAGGAGGGTCACATTTATCCACAGTAATGGACAAAAGTACAGATAAAATTCTGATATCAAGATGCTAATTCTGTGTTCTGATAAAAAAAAAAGATACTTGTGTCCACTTTAAACAGCTACTATACAGTGTCCAAAAAAATTTGACCAAGTCTATTATAATATACTTAACACAGCTTGAAGCCAATGTTTAATGCACAATGCTAACTTATGTACGTTTCCATTACTAGTTAACCACTATCTTTAACCAGACCATAATTTTAAGGGTGTTTTGTGTAATTGCTTTGTAGAAAGTGGCGAAAACGGCAGCGATGGACAGACTAACAGACACTTCCAAGTACACGGGTTCTCATAAAGAGCGTTTTGACGAGAGTGGGAAAGGCAAAGGGAAGAGTGGACGGGAGGAGATCGTGGAGAACACGGGCTACGTATCAGCCTACAAGAATGCAGGGACTTATGATGAGAAGACCAAGTCCAAGTAAATTGCCCAGTGGAGCATGACAGGAATGTAGAGCTGTTTCCATCAGCACTTAGATCTGGACCAAAGCCCAACTTGAACTTCCAACTTGTCCCTTGAACCTTGCAGAAGGCCTGTGAAAGACAGGATGTTATGTAAAGGGTTATCTCTGAGGACACAGGATGCAAATAGACGTATTGCTGTTCAAGGCTTCTTTTCTAATTAAGACTTTTCTGTAGACCAAGTCAGTGTTGTCAAACGTTTTATCAATGCTGATGACAGTTTTCACAACCATGCAAAATAAATTTTAGTTCAGATTGAAGTCAGTGTTTCCTACATTAGGGTGCCACATTATGTTGATGTCAGCAAAGAAACAGGTCATAAAGCACTGTCTGCTATATCGGTCACACTAATAATAACACTGTACATTGTTGCCATGACTAGCTTTAAATGCAGAGGCTTAAACTACCTTGTGTGTTTATCTGCATTTGTTCAATTTTTAACAGCCTTATATGCTCATAGTAGATTACACAAAACAGACATTGAATGAAAGGAGAACACCTGTTTTAGTATAGTCTTCTGCATAGATGTTTTTGAAGGAAACTGCTGAATCTTAAACTCATTTGACCATATTATGAAATACAAGTAGTAATGTAAGCAATTTCTCATTTGGTAATGGAATTTTTGATGACATGTTTATGTAAAATTCAGACAGTTGTCTGACCACAGGGGCATGCCAAATTATCTGGAGAAAAAAAAAAAAAAAAAAAACAACAACTTGCTAGCATGCTTTGCTGGGACATTGAAAAACAAAAGCACTGGTATTCTGCCTTTCTTTTGAACAACTTTTCACCAAGTCTTTTTCACAACTTTTCATTATGTGTGCTTATAATATGTTTACAGATAAGAATGCAAGACACATTAAAGAACCATCCACCAATGGAACCAATGATATATTGTGCAAATCCCTCTACTTTGTGCAAAATATGGTGTGCTGTTGCCTTGTTTTGTTCACTCCAGTAAGTGCATCAGAACTATAAATACTGTATATATCGATAAAAATGACAAAACAAATGACAAAAAGAACAACATTCTTTTCTGGCTGAATATGCATCTCCTAATTGCAATACTTAAAGCCTACATATGTTTTTTTGTGTAATGTTTTCTTTCCTTTTTTAATGAAAATGAACAATGTAACATCTTTGTTATACTAAATGTCTGTGTTCAGAATATGCATGGATTTTGCATTTTCTTTGTGTAATTGTTTTGCCAAAACTGGAAAATGAATTCATTTACAGTACATGAAGTTGTATAAAAGAGTGAGGAGTCATGTGTGTTTAATTTTTTCCAATGTTCTTTTATTCCACCATTTTTACTTTCTTTAAGAAGCCAGCTAGTGTGAGAAATGTATTTTCTGCATATGGAAATTAATTCCATTACATAATTTACCTTATATAGCATAAACATTTTAAAGTTGCACTAAAATTGTCCATGATACTATATATTAAAAACACATTTTGTACCCTGAACAGGCATTAAGGTAACTTTAACAAGAAGTCTTACCTGTGCCGTTTTAAAAATTAAGTGCATGCGAGTATTCTCAAAAAAAAAAAAAAAAATGCAGATAATGTACACACACATACATACATACATATATATATATATACATATATATATATATATATATATATATATATATATATATATATATATATATATATATTAGTATTAAAATTTATAATACAGGGTGAGCACATTAACACTTCTTGTTCAGCCTACTGTAATAATATTCCATCTTCATAACTGCTCAATCCTGGTTAGGGTCATGGCAGGAATAATATAAAATAGTATACTACATAAAAGCCATACATAAAAGCCAGATAAAGTGTTTAGAAGGGACAAATAAAAAATGTGGTTGCAATAATATGCACTCTTTTAATAGGGGTGTGGCTGTGTTCATAAATAACTAATGGCATTTTATTCTGCCTAATTCTGATCAGGGTCGCAGATGATCACATTCAAACTCATTTTAAATAGTAGTTAATACACAGCTGCCATCATTTAAAGGCATTCTGATTATTCCCAAATAAAATTCAGCTGTTTTAGTAGGATTTTCTTGACATTTACTCAGTTGCAACTTACAGCAAAAGCTATGGTCCACAAAGAGCTTATAAAGCACCAAAGGGATCTCATTGTTGAAAGACATCAGCCAGGATAAAGGGACAAAACATTCCCAAGGCATTAAATGTGACATGGAACACACTGAAGATGATCAAGAAGTGGATCAAATTTGGCACAACAGTGACATTACCAAGAATTGAAGTTATGAGTTGGGAGAAATTATAAACAATTCCAAATATCAGTCAATTTTGGCACAAAACCTTGAGGTCTCTGCTAATAAAACAAAGATAAAGAGAAATTGCACCTTTCAGTATGACAACAACCCAAAACATACCTCCAGACGAAGATCAAAGTTTTGGAATAAGCTCAGCCAGAGCTCAGACCTGAATCCAATTGAAAATATGTGGTTTGACCTGAAGAGGCCTGTACATAGGAGATGTCCTCACAATCTGAACAGATTTGGAGTGCTTTTGCAAGGAGGAGTAGGCAAAGACTGCCATCCTGATAGACTCCTACCCAAAAAGTCTGAATGCTGTCAGAAATTGAAAAGGTACTTTGTTTACAGATATGTAAAACAAGTTCTTCTATTTCATATGCATATTTATCAAGAAACCTTTACAAAGGCCCACATTTTCAAAAGGTGGGGAACACACATAAAAAAATCTGTATCTCAAATAATACATGCATATTGTCCCATATGTGTTTTAATGTTGTTGACAATATGCCAAATAAGTAAAACAGTCAATAAAAGTGCCTTTATCCTGCAGCCCACTGACCTACCTCATTACTACCTCATCAAGACAGAAGCAGGCTGTGTCCAGTGCAGGTCAGAGCGCTGTGTGTGTCCGCTGCGGCCCCCGGCCCTCCTCACAGGAACAGGATGCCGATACGGGTCCCTCTGTTGCCGTGGCAGCAGGAGTGTACACAAAATAACAGCACGGCACCTGGCTCCAGTTCTACTCTCCTGCCTTTCTGTGTTTGTAACCAAACACACCAGTTCATGGCAACGTTTGTTTGGGACATCTCCTTGGAAGCGTCTAATCAAAACCATATCTCGCCCGGGCTAAACGATCCGTTCTAACCCAGCCTTTGTTGCCTGCTGTGACGGTTTGATGAATGGTGACCCGCAGGAAAGAGTTCTCGCATACTTCTCCTCAGGCGAGCTCTGTGGCTGCTGCTGCCTACAGTAAACTGGTTGATTAATTGCCTGTTAACTCACTCTGTGCTCTTGAATGGGGCTGTTGACATTTCTTGCCACACATGTGGACTGGAATCACATTAGCATCAGTGAAATAGTTGCCTTCGCTCCATTAGCCATTAACTCCATTGCTGAAGGCAGAGTTGCATACACGAGGAGATATAAATCTCACACACACACACACACACACACACACACACACTACTATCAGTGCACTAACGAGCTAAACTGCCAAGAGTGGACTTCTGTTTCTGGTCATTTTGAAAAAATAATACAATATAAAGTTTACTTTTAAGGAGTTTTACCATAATATTACTGAAAATGTAACTTTTAATTTTTTTTTCTAAATTGCCAAGAGGGGACTAAGATCTATGAGTGATGTCTACATATCAAAGATTGAACCTCCACAAACTGTAGTAGAACTGTCTGTGTCTGTACCCAATCTCTCAACTAATGAGTATTTGTTTAATACAATGACTTTCTTGGTTTCTTTCAACAATGAATAATTTAACATTAGTGTTATCAATATTTCATCAAATCCCTGCAATACAAATATTACAAAAAATGATGGCCACATTTGAGAATAATACGTTTTGCATGACAATCAGAAGTAACATGACTGCATGAAATATCAAGGTCTGCAGAAATAGCAACAAAATATAAAGGCTTAGTTTTAGTGGGTGTTGTAAGTGCAGTACTAGAAATAATCAGAATAAATTAGATTTTTAAAAAATGGTCAGAATTAAGACCCCTTTTTTCTTTTTTGATTAATTATTATCATTCATTTTTTGTTAAGTATATAATAAAGTTTATATATATATATATATATATATAAATAAATCACACACACACACACACACACACACACACACACACCAGTACCTCAGGCACACTTGAACGATTCGGCCCAATGTTTTAGTTTGTCTCCTTTTGATGTAACAGAGGTTCATAGGTCTCTAAAAAATAGTTAGATCATTGTAAATCTGCTGGACCTGACAAACTTGAGCCTTTTTTTTTTTTTAGATCAGCTGCAGACTTTATAGCAGAACCTCTATGCTACATCTTTAACTTAACTTGTACTGAAAGTAAGATTCCCAGTATATGTATATTCCCAGTATACAATAACTGCTGCTGTTAAAGTGATAAGTGACATTATAGACGCCCTAAATGTTCGAAAATACTGCTGCTCTTTTTTGTGGCTTTATCCAAAGCATTTGACACTGTGGATCATAACATCTTGATAAATTGACTCCACAAGATTGGATTATCTACTCAGACTGTGAAATGGTTTAAAGGCTATTTATCCAGTAGAACTCAATGTGTCCAAGCTGATGGGTCCAGTTCTTCCCTCCTTCCTGTTTCAGGACAAAGAAAATAGATTACTTGGTCTAAAGACTTGGTAGATTACTGTCTAAATATGTGACACATGTTGATTGTGTGTATTGTGTATCTGGTATTTTATTTTGATTGGTTGTATGTTTTATGTTGCTGTCTTGACCAGGTCACTTTTGGTTTTTAATGAGTCTTTTCCTGGTTAAATAAAGGATATTACTCATTGCATGAATGTTCTAACTATGAATAGAACAAGTCTATGAATAAGTGTAAGTTTTCTTTTCTTTTCTGCAGTGTGGATGGCAGTAAAAACTTGGAAGTTTCATAAATGACAATCACATCCAGCAAAATTAAAATTGTAAGCAACAGTCAGAGGTCACACTATTTATTAACTGTATATCATTTGTCTGTGCTTATGTGACCAACAGATACTGGATGAGCAGAAAATACCACATCTTTGTGCATTTACAATCACAGAAATACTCGCAGGACAAGAAATTGGCTACGACTATGGAGACCCTAACTGTAAATGGTGACATGTATTTATATTTTTATTGTAATCATTGCATGTTGTGTCACATGCCACTAGTCTCATGGATTGCATAAATCTTTCATCATTACTGATATTGTAAAAGTGCTTTGCAAACTGGCATAAACTCCTTTAAACATTGTTAAAACTGAAAACGTAGAGTAGCCATTTTAAATACTGTCAATGATTAAAATAAACAAAATCTTGCATACTTTAATTTCATGCTGTAAATGTCATTTGTTTTAGAAAATCACTGCACCCTCTTGCAATCAACACATCACAAAGAAGGGAG
The DNA here is from genome assembly GCA_036984385.1 of Crenuchus spilurus. Taxonomy (NCBI): domain Eukaryota; kingdom Metazoa; phylum Chordata; class Actinopteri; order Characiformes; family Crenuchidae; genus Crenuchus; species Crenuchus spilurus. Next base: position 19,399 of record BRDA01065209.1, read on the forward strand.
AGATGTGTGGACGTTTCTTTCTTAATCTATGTTCAATGTAGTATGCTTTATATATTCTCTTGTTTTTCTATTTCCATTGTTTCTTTTTTCCCCCCATTTTGAAGGAATCCCGATGGAAGAGCTCACTAGAAAATCTTGACTCTGAGCCTGGCGTGATGGAAATTGATGGCCTCATTCAAACCCAAAAATAAAGATTGCAAATGGATGCAATGCAACAGAAGTCTTTCCAGGACTCTTCTGCAGCTGCTTTGTAGCAGTGAAACGAGTTGCTAAGCATATTTCCAAAACCGTATTGGAAATGGCTAACTTTCTATGCTCAGAAAACTTAAAAACAGAACATCTGTTGCAGCCCCTTACTGTGTTGGAAGACACTTACTTTGCCTATTTAGTCTCCCATCTCCATGAATATATAGTCTTATACACCTGATCGAAAATATGTCAGAGGGGAACAATGACTCCAACAAGTGGCTGAGAGCAAACACAAAGGACAAGTTAACAGATATAATGAACACAGTAGCAACAATGACCACCGTACTAAGAACTACCAATGACTACAGGAGATACAATTGCACTGTTAATAATAGCTGATAACATTTGCTATTGGCCTGTATACTAGTGCAGATTATAAATTAAGTAATTATTTGTAATAGAAAGAAAATATTGATAGCATTCAGCTCAAAGTGTTTGGAAATTGATGACTTGAATCAGGTGTGAAAAACTGAAAAGACAGAGCTTTACAGTTGCTTCAAGCATCACAGCAAACTGGTGAAGAATTGAGGCTACACTTCTTGGCTTAGGTGTGCAGTTCTATGAAAAAATGTTTCATAATTAGATTTTCTGTTTAAGCATACATCAGACCGAGTCAGACCAAGGCAGATGCTAACCAATAAAGAGAGTTAACATGGTCTCAAAGATTTCAAAAGAAATATAATGTCAATTATTTTAATGGATATCATATTTAACAAAAAAAACAAATGACTGCAGAAACCACAGCAGACTTAAACAGCTCACCACTTCTTGTACAAGTTGGCTCATGTGAATTCCCATAAATCTACAAATCACAAGACTCTTTGGATAAAGAAGCTTAAAAGAAAGATCTTAAAAGGAAACGATAAAGAATCTCCATGTTAAATCATTCTGTGATGTGTTTTGAACATAACAGCCATGTATTTAAGGTCCCAGATTATTGAAACAAAAAAAAATTCTCTTTTATAAAATAAATTGCAGTATGTAAACATTGTTAAAGTTTCAAAATATACTGTTCTCTGCCCTTTACATTAAGTTCATATATGGGAATTAAGCTGCCAAAATAACCTGTTTCAAAGTCACTGGTTTAATGATGTCACAGAAAAGCTTATCTATACAGTATATTCCCATTTACATATTTTAGTCTACAGCCAATACGTTTTAGCATGGACTGCTTTTTTAATGAGATACAATACAGATTAGCCAGTCAGAACATACAGTATGTCCATCTTTAAACCACAATAACAATTCAGCCATAAAATGGTTGTGTAAAAATGAATTACAACTGTACTGTAACTGATATGTATCCCAGGATTATTACACAACTTATTACTCAGTAACTAGGATTCCATTTAAACTGGATGAGTTATTCTTCAGTTACTAAGGTAATAAGGACTTAGTGGTGCAAAGGAGCTCCAGACATTGATAGGCCTAATTTACCAACAAAATGCATAAAAAGCACCTTTATGTAAATTTGCATTTTATTTTATTTATTTATTTATTTATTTTTACTTTTGCCAATTTTTATTCCCTTCCCAATGTAGTAGTAGCCAATTATACCATCCCATCCATTAGGACTCTCCCCATGACATTTATAATGTCCCTGACTCTAGGTTCTAGTTAAGAACAAGCATCAGTGGCCCCCACCTCTTTTTGTGCTACTGCTGATACACCGTCACTGGGTAGCCAACATGGTCAGAGGAAAGTGCAGGATTCCCAGCTCCGAATGGACCAATCAGTAGATGCCTGAGCCAGCGGACAGTTCAATGTGAAAGTGATAGGGAGAGTGAGAGCGCCATCTACTCGCCCAGAGAGAGCACACCCCAGCTGTTGATGGCAAACAACATGACCGGGATTTAAACTTGCGGTCCTGTGGTCATAGTGTCAGTGTCTTAGCCTGCTGAGCCACTCGGGGCCCCATATTTATGTAAATCTAAGTTAAACTTTATTTTAAAGTCTTTCTATATTTTACATAAGAATTATGATAAATGAAATTACAACTACAGTACAATTTTAAAAAGACATATATTGTTTGCTCAAGCTCTAAAACTGGTGGTATCATTTATCATCACACCAGCACCTGCAGTTTACAGGTTATTGAGCACAAGTCATGGGTATAGGTGTGCAGCAAACATCAGGGCCTTTAAGCAGTGCTACCTTGTGCTGCTACAGTGATATACAGCTTTTAAAATCTCCACACCTTCAGCTGTGACGTTGTCTGACCAAGTGAACGTCTCTATGGCTACAAGAATATAAGGAAACAAAACATTGTCCACCTTCACTGCTTTTTAGTCGAAGAATGCATCCAACATGAAGTGAGAAGGCCTGAAAATAATGGTGCATGAGTGAGTGAAGGATGAATTCTGGGAAAGAGATAATGGAGAAGAATGCATATTTTCAAAGTGGCACTGAAAGGTAAGCAGTGTGCACCACCAACGCACTTTTAAATTCTCAAATTTAGCTAATTAAATAAATAAATTCATTTAAATAAGTTTATTTTGAATTCACAAGTTCCCTAATTTGTGCTAAAATTACTGTTGGATGTAGAACTACAAATGACTGTACAGGAGGTGCAATTACATCGCTTCTAAAAACTATTAAAAAGATAATGCGTGTTGATAAAAGTATAGGCCTGGTTTATATTGAAGATTAGTCACATGTTCTAAACTTTGTGGATACTATATCATCCTAAAGAAACACTTTATGCTATCAAAGTGTCTTCTAGTGTGGTGATAGTTTGTGTGAATTCTCACATTTACCAACATTGCAAAAACCAGCCCAGACCTAAACTGAACAGTTCACATCATTTTGTAAGTCATATACCCAGGGGCGGACTTAACCAACACGCAAACCACGCCAAAAGAGATTGACCAAAAAAAACAATAAAGTTTTGGTTCTCTGCAGACTTTTCCGTCCAAACGCTATATTCAATGCATTTTAAAGTTGGCCCACAGTCAGTGTTAAGTTGTTCATATATTGGATGTTTGTTCTGCCTGCATCACGTCAGCTAGACGTATTTTAATATTGTCGTGGTTTTAACTTTTATTATCGGCCGCACTGTACAGCTAGCCGTGTAGCTTTAGCCTCATGCTGATATGGAGTCTGCTCACCTAGCCGCTTAGGAGGCTGCTTCTCTTTCTGGCAGAAGATCGCTCTTTTGCTGTGTGCAGCGTGGAGGTGTGGGAATAAAGGCACACAAGGTAGACTTAACTAACTCTTTAGTTGGTACTTCAGTTAATATTACAATGCTGCAGACTGCCTAGCTCCAGCACCAGAACTATATATAGAGTTCAATGCTGGGGCCGTGTGGCGAGTCTAATACAATAACTACTCTACAAACGCATAAGCGTGCATATATAAACAGGATGCTGAACTATGATTGGCTGAGCTGAACGTCACTCTGAATATCAACGTTACAGTATTAAAACATTTGAATGTGTCTGTGTGTGTGTCTGCCAGTATGTGATAAGCCATCCATGTACATTCCTCCAAGTGTAACTATTGTCAAAATTCAGAATTTCTGCTTATTTTTACTCAAATTAGGTATAATTTTATGTAAATGAGGTATATTGACCATACAGTCCAAACATAAGTGTAAAATTGATGGTAATGAATTGGAGTGAAATTAAAGCACATAATTGGGTGATAATTTTATGCCACATGCTTTTGACAGTTATTAATATTTAATCATTTATTAGGATTTTATTAATGATTAATATGAATTTTATTTTAACAATGACTAATAATAATAAATAATAATTAATATTAACTAGTAATAAAACATTATGAATAAAATATTATGAATAATATTTTAAGAATGAATATTTATTAGTAATTATTAATAATAATTTATGTTCAAGCCCGCACCGGGCCATAACCATAACTATAAAAAGGAATTTGTTTGATCAGGGCCCCTAGTAGACATAACATTGCTTGGGGCCCCAGAACTTCCAAATCCGCCCCTGCATATACCATTTTATTCCCAACACTTCAGTCATTAAAATTGGTCATACTTATAATTCTTACAAAATATGTTGCTTAGTTTTGTCATTTTTGGTTTGTGTCATGATTTCTTAATGTGATTTGCTCTTAACCAGTACAAGCATTCAATTATCTGCAGATGAAAGAAGATGCCACTATGGTCTTCACAAGTGCCACAGTTCAAACCTTGATGAAGGTAAGATTCTCTCCAAATGTCTAATTTTCAAATGATTGTAACCATTTTGGTAATGTTGAGTAACTGGATGTTTCAGACTACAGATCACTACCCTCTCCTTCCCGCTCTGTTCTGCGTTCCTCCTGCTGTCCTCCACGGTCAAAAGAACTCAGAGTGACCTTCCAGCAGGACAGATTATATAGTTCTTTAAACAGTAGGCCTTTCTGCAGGACTTTAAAAGAGATAGCCTGGAAAACCGACCAGCAATCACTGCTCACGCCCACACAGAGCAAATCCGAGATAGAATCTTCATATTTAAAGCCAACAGAAGTCCCCAGACCACAAAGCCCCAATCGAGCCTTGAACTCAAATTTCACAGATGCCTGCTGGCCTGCACCCGAACCCAGCCTGACCTCAGCGACTTGGCCCTCGTCTCAAAAAGGCAAAGAATTGGAATCCCACACGAATAGACTGCTCCAGCTTAGCTCAGGTACTTCAGCAACTGCTGAACTTTAATGTGCTTTCTGGCTGTAGATTTTGTGATTAAACTTTGATGTACCTGATCTACCTCATCAGCTTTTTATAAAACTCTTTGTAAGTTTGACTATGAGCATTGGAGGCTATGCAGAGTATTGGGTCATTAGGCTTGGAGTTATAATTGCAAAAATTACAAACCCAAGACTGGAGAATGAATACAAAGTCCAGGGATGTTGTGAATATATCTGCACCTGAGATTAGTCTTATTATGTATCAATTGCACATGGTTGCACCAATCCTCAAATAAAAATCAGTAGTGTTCAATTAAGTGTTCATTTGAATATTTAATTTTTTGTTCTGTTTAATTATAATTTAATCTGCTCAACTTCCAAAGTAATTAAATACAGTTTACTGTATTATGCATGTGCAACTACACTCTTCTTCAGACTTGTATGCAGTGACTCGCCGGCCAGATGTTGCAATACCTGTGCTGAGTCTTTCTGACAAGAATCCACAGCAAACATCAACACGCTGCATGTTCTCCATGGAGTCCTTACCACAGTCCAGAAAACACAAGCCACAGCAGACACTGTCCACCCAAACTGCACCCTGCAGGTGGAATGAAAGACCTGCTGGGAGCTTGAAAACAAAGGAGCAGGTTTGTGTTTCTTGTGGACTGAACACAGAGCAATGTCTTCCACTTAGCTCATAGGAAGAGACTTTTTGGCCCACAATCAGAGGACAAAACAAAAGAGAATCATTTACAATAATATTCATGAACTGTTACAGTGAGGTCAGTGGCTTTTTCAGGAGGGTACATATGTATTGCAGTGTGGTTCTTGATGTGTTTCCAGACTTTGTTGGCAGAAGGCATGAGAGCCTCTTGGCCAATTTTCCAGCCTGATTGCCCTGATCTCTGTACTGTGCTGAGGGCTTTACTTGACCTGGTGGATCAGCACTGGAATGGACCACTCTCTCTCCACCTCAGTCCCAGCTTCATGGGTATGTGTCCAAGCTATGTAGTAAGTGAATTTTGGCATTGGAGTTTTCTACAAACTGAATAGAAAACTGGATTATTGTTGACAAATATCAGTGCACAGTGTAATCCTCAGTGTCAACTATTAGTGGCAATTTGTGTCCTACTATGAACTTATATGAACTGTAACTGTCACTCCGCAATGGTGGTTTTTACTCAACATTGGGATTTTCTGTTGCGTGTTTTTGGTTTACCGCTACAAAGAAAAGATTGAACTAATATAATGCATTTCTTTATGGTTCCAACAATATAATGCTAATAGCTTGATTATAACATGAACTTGTGTACATCTATAACATTCAAGATAAAAGTTGTATTAGGATTTTAGTTTGGAAGCTCTAGAGAACCTCCATGCCCACAGCCAGCCAGTGAGATATTCCCCAGTATTGAGCTGTTGAGCAGGGGAACTGAATTCTCTTTAATGAATGAGTTCCATCCAATTCCTTTGGGAGTGGCAATTGCAGTTCAGAGCTAATCTATCTTCAAACATGAGGAATGATCAGTGTAACTGATCTCAGTAATTATCGTATTAGAGAAGATCTTTCATTTCAGAATTATTACTGTGAGACTAATCCAGCTCAAACAGAGCAAAATGTGAAGTATTGAATGCTTTTGCTGTCAACTACAGCAGAAGCTATCCGCCTTCTGACGACTCTGACCCACTCTGTTCCAACAACCCAAAGTGACAAGAATCTGCAAGCAATGATGAATGAACAAAATGAAAAGGAAGAGAACACAGATCAGAATACAATGAAGAAAAGAAGAGAACCAGGGAGTGAATGCATTGAAGGAGAGGAGAAGACGAGTGGCCAGTGTGGCTCAGACTTTGATATTAGTGAAACTGGTTACCTCAAGAGACAACTTGCGAAAACTCAAAATCAACTGGTTTGTGCATTGCTTTTTTCTAAATACAGAGGAACCTCGGTTTTCATCATTAATCCATTCCAAAGTGCCTGATACAAAACGAATGAATACTGAATAAATATTTCCCATAAAAAAATAATGTAAATCCAATTAATCTGTTCTAGACACTCCAAAATATTAACAAATGACATTTTATATAGAATAACTATAGTTTAACATACAGAACACAATGAGAAATAGATACAAAAGACTAATAAAATGGATAAATGAACATTTAACATCACTTACAGATTTATGCTCCATTTTAGAGTGTGCCAGTGTGGTCCAGCCAGCAGCCTTTGTTTTGTACACACGTTCTTTGGCTTCTGTGCTACCATTTGTTTTCACACCCGTTTTCTGGTGCATAATGCTGTGTGCTGTCGCTTTAGTGTAATGTGCTTTGTGTTTGTTTTGTGCATTATTATTTGGGTGCTTTTTTTTAATAAATTTTTTTGCCAGGCTGAATGACGAATGCTAAATTAGCAGCAAATCACGTGGGCACGCTGACAAAAACTGGGCAGATGAATGATAACTGGGACAAAATTTCCCCCCAAAAAGTTGATAACCAAATTATACAATAACCAGAGCAATCAATAACCGAGGTTCAACTAGTACATGTCAAAATTGTTTTATGAATCGAATGCTTTGTTTTCTCTAAATTAATAATTTTTGCATCTTTCAGATTGTTATCTGTTATTGCAGGAATCACTTAAGAAAAGACTGATATCCTCTTTAAAGGAGAACTACATTCTGAGATCAGAGAAAAAAACTATGACACATCTCAAATGTGGTGAGCTTCTGAACAAAGCCAACATTGTTCATTACAATGTGTATGCAACCCCAATTCTCTCACCTCCTGTTTCTCTCTGAAGAGATTGTGCCACTGGACCCGAGTTTGTATCTGCAGAAAGAATCAAAAGACCTCCAAGACCAAGAAAAACTCTTAAAGCAACTGGAACAAACCATGATTCTTCTACAAAGCAAACAAAGGTAGAATTTCATCTGTCATTTTTTTTCATTGTTTGATCAAAGTCCTGTTAAAAGTTAAGAACTTACATTATTTTTAATAAATCTACAAAATTCTAAAGGCAAGGCTTAGTTTGAGGCTGACATGAAAGCAGGAAATATCTAGTTACTCCTCCTAAAGGGGTAATAATATTTGAATGTCATTTTCCCCACAGGTCTTAGTAATATATACCTCTTCCCCAGGTCCATGGTGTCCCATAATAACTTGCTCCAGAACATGATGAAAAGAAGCAAAAGCACTGAGTGAACCCATATTTCTCAGAGAAATGAAAATAGTATTTATCTTCATGTACATTAATAATAAAAATATAATAAATAAAAAATAATAATTTTATTATTATTGTTATTATTGTTAAGCACCTTTCTAGAAACCCAAGGATACTTTACATTTGGCACACACACACACTCAAAAGTTTGGACACTTTATTCAATGTGTATTTAATTATTCTTACGTTGTAAATTAATTCTGAAGTCATCCAGACTATGAAAGAACATAAGGAATCAATTTTTTGTAAATTTAAGTGTTAACAAACCAAAATGTTTTCGATTCATAGAATTGCGCTTGAAAGTTTGTAAACCCTTTATAAATTTTCTATACTTTTACTTAACCTCCTAAGACCCAAACATGGCATGCATTCTTTATTTCTCTTTGCTATTTGGGCTGATTGGCACCTGATTAGTGTAAAAACAAAGAATTATCTTTTTACATCATGATTTCTGAGGTGGCAGTATAATGGTCTCATAAGAGGACACCAGGCAAGGTGGTCTAAACAACCCAACCCACCAGGTTTTGTGGTCTAAACAACCCAAAATGTGATGTCCACATATGTGGACATGCCAGGTCCTAGGAGGATAAATAGGACCTAAAACAAGGAGAAAGCCAAATTACTACTCGTCTGCAGTTTGCTAAAGATCACATGGACAAGCCTGAAGACTATTGGAAGGATGTTTTGTGGATGGATGAAAAATAACTTTTTGGTTTAAATGTAAAGTGTTATGTTTGGAGAAAGGAAAAAAACACTGCATTCTAGCATAAATACCTAATCCCATCTGTGAAACATGGTGGTGGTAGTATCATGGTTTGGGCCTGTTTTGCTGCATCTGGGTCAGGACGGCTTGCCATCTCTGATGGAACAATGAATTGTGAATTATATCAGAATTCTAAAGGAAAATGTCAGGACATCTGTCCATGAACTAAATCTCAAGAGAAGGTGGGGCATGCAGCAAGACAACGACCCTAAACACACAAGAACAGTTACCGGAAATGTTGAGTTACAGTTATTGCTGTAAAGGGGAGTCATACCAGATACTGAAAGCAAAAGGTTCACATACTTTTGCCTCTCACAAATGTCAGTTTTTCCTCAATAAATAAATGACCAAGTATAATGTGTCTCATTTGTTTAACTGGGTTCTTTTTGTCTAAAGAGTTCACAAACTTTCAAGCACCACTGTAACTGAAAATAAGAATGTGTTTTGGAAAAAAATGAAGAGTTGATATGTATGTACTGCATATGTATATTTGCTATTTACTTTTTGTGAACAATTTCCCGAAAATCTTTTTGTATTAATAGCTATTTGTAACAATACATTTTACAATATTCATACAAATACTCCAGAGGCTCAGAGTGAAACTGTCAGGACTTCCCAGTCTTTGTTCCTTGTTTTTGTCTCCATCTTGTGGCCATGTTATGTCTTGCACTTTTTGTGTCTTCCTTATGCCCATATATAGACTTCCTGTCTTGTGTCATTCATTGTCTATTATGTGTTTCAGGTGTGTCTTGTTGAGTAGTTTAGTCTTTGTCTTTATAAGCTCTGTTTGTCATGGGTCATTGTAAGTACTACTCCTTGTCTTGCCTTTAGTTATGCTCCCCTTTATGTCTTGTTTTCTTTTTTAGCATTTATCACAGTTTTCAGTTTACTTAATAAATTTATCTTCACTAAAACTCTGCACGTGCTTCCACCTCCTTAATTTTTGTAGTTCCATTGTAGTACAGTGGTAACCCTACTTACGAGCATCACTACTAACGAGTATTCCAGGTAACGAGTCGAGATCTCGGAATATTTTTGTTCTAGGTAACGAGTAGCTTTATATTTAATTACTCAGTAAATTTCTTCAAGTATGCCAAACCGCTAGGGGCGCTGCGGTCGTAGCATCAGATGCTAACATAGAAGAGGTCAGTCAATACCTTTGACTGCTGTCCAGTAAAAGTGGCTGTTGAAAGCGACGCTAAGGTAGCAAAAGGTAGTGAACAAGAAAGTTAGATAAATTTTACTTTTCATATGATAAGTGTAACCATGCCATACACATACACCCGTCCTCCTTAGCCGCCAGCCTACATGAGCACCGTCGGTCTCCCTCTCATTAGCGGCCAGCCTACATGAGCGTTGTCACGTTTATGTTTTAAAAAACCCATATAAACACATTACTAAGCATATTAAAGTATACTGTATATTGACCGGATGACACTGATTAATCAGTTTTACATGTATTCTTATGGGGAAAATGCATCCAGCTAACGAGCTCAGCTCCTGCACGGATTAAACTCGTAAGTAGGGTTACCACTGTACTTCCTCAGCCTGCCATAACCCAGCTTGACAAAACCAGATCCTAATGGACCACCATCAGCAGCACAGATCTGAAGAGGTTGCATCAGTTCTTCTGTGGTGATGTCGTACTGGCGAATCAGTTCTGCATGCATAAAGTTCTCCTCTGTTCCTGAATTGATCAGCGCTGAAACAATAGAGTGATTAGAGCAGTATACAGTGCTTTGAATCATATATGCTGAAGAACGTAGGTGCAAGGCGGGGAATCTCACCACATTAGCGCACAGTGAAGGTTCCGTGCGCTTTCCCCACTGTTGGAGCATTGATGTTGCGCGGCCGTAAACTGCAGTCCCGCACCAGATGATTGGGTGAAGCGCAGTACATGCATAAATACTTCGCCTTTAACATGCAGGTAGCGGATCAAGATCACGTACAAAAGGCCGTCTCTTCCTAAGGTCAGCTCCTGGGACAACACCAACAGATGTTACAGGAGATGTCTCGCAGTCTAACTAAACTAGCACAACAAGTAACCAAACAGCAAGGACAGCTCGCTTTCATATGAACCATTATATGCAAAAGCTCGCTGAAGCTGGACCAGTTCCAAGCAATCTCGCAGCAGTAGCCCAGCCCACACCACAGACGGCGGCTCAGCTCCCACCAGTACAAACTCCTTGGCGAGTTGGATCACCAGAAAACCAGATAAGTGTGCTAGTTTTCTCATGCAATGTGAGAGATTCGTGGCTACTGCTCCTCCACAAACTGACATTGCCATGATTGGGTTGATTACGTCATTTTTAACTGGTCATGCCTTAAAATGGGCTACGGCCATATGGCCACGCATCTCACAACTCCCATATACCTCTTATTTCTGAATTCGAGTTTTTGCCCAACCTCGCTTTAATAAAGCTTATGGTGAGTTACTGCCCAAAATTAGACAGGGAAAACGTACCGTCGCTGCTTATTCTATTGAGTTTCATAGTTTGGCTGCAGCCAGCGGCTGGGATGAAGCTGCACTTACTGTGATGTTTCGCAACGGACTCAATGAAGACATACTATTTGAATTAGCATGTAAAGATGACTCTCAGTCTAGATCAACTTATCGAACTCGCTATTTGGATTGATCAGCTCATTAAAGACAGAAGACACCGGCCCCATACACCAATTAGAACTCCTACACTCACCACATCCCCTGTTAGAGATGTTGCCGAGCCTATGCAATGCGATTCATCCCGCCTGTCTGCCGATGAAAAATGGAGACGACAGGAAGGATTATGCATGTACTGCGCTTCACCCAATCATCTGGTGTGGGACTGCAGATTACGGCCATGCAACATCAATGCTCCAACAGTAGGAAAGCGCACGGAACCTTCACCGTGCGCTAATGTGAGATTCCCCACCTTGCACCTACGTTCTTCACCATATATGATTCAAAGCACTGTATACTGCTCTAATCACTCATTGTTTCAGCATTGATCGATTCAGGAGCAGAGGGGAACTTGCATGCAGAACTGATTCGCCAGTATGACATCACCACAGAAGAACTGACGCAACCTCTTCAGATCTCTGCTGCTGATGGTGGTCCATTAGGATCTGGTTTTGTCACTCACCAAACTGTTCCCCTCGAAGTTCAGATTGGAGCCACCCACTTTGAAAAGTTATCGTTTCTCATATTAGAAAACTCCTCTTACTCTCTTGTCTTAGGACTTCCATGGCTAATCCCGTTATTGACTGGAAACAGAAAGACATCATAAGTGGTCATCCTATTGCCACAGCCACTGTATCAAACATCCTAGACTCTTAGTAAATTCTACGTCCATAGAAAGCCCCTTAACTGAAGAAGAAATAACCATTCCATTAGAATACAAGGAATTATCTGAGGTTTTTAGTAAATCCAAGGCTACATCACTACCCCCTCACAGACCCTATGACTGCGCCATAGATCTCATAGATAATCACCCATTTCTTAAAGCCCGTGCTTACCCCCTTACACAAGAACAACAGGCCATGAATACATACATACAGGGGGCACTCAACCAAGGATTCATTCGCCATTCCACATCCCCTATGGCTGCAGGATTTTTCTTTGTGAAAAAGAAAGACTGGGGCCTGCGTCCATGCATTGATTATCGTGCTCTCAACCAAATTTGTAAAAAAATATGCATATCCTCTTCCAATCATACCCTCCTCACTAGAACTAGTGAGAAAAGCTACCAAGCAAGTGAGTTCACCAAGTTAGATTTACGGAGTGCACACAACCTCATTCGGATCAAAGGTGGTGATGAGTGGAAAAGTGCTTTTATCACCACTAGGGGGCACTATTAGTACCTCGTCATGCCTTATGGGCTCAGTCTTAGTCTCTCTGTTTTCCAAGCCTTCATGAATGACATTTTCAGAGACATCCAAGGCATATTCATTTTGGCTTATTTTGATGACATCCTGATTTTTTCAAAAAACTACCAAAACACGTGTCTTATGTCTCCTTTATGTCAGATTAGTTTGGTTCTCTTATGATTCTTCCATCCCATTATTTGTACCTTATCCAGTTTGTATTGTAGTCATGGTTCTGTTTTGTATGTTTTAGATTCTTGTTTCTTGTGCTATCATTTTCATGTTCTTGATTGTTTTTTCATGCTATTCTTTAGATGTTCCACGGTTCTGTCTAGTGTTCTTGATTTTGTTTTTTGTGCCATCTTGTTTTGGTTTCTCTGGTGTTGTAGAGTTCATTGTCTCTGTAGTCATAGTGTTCCTCTTGTTTGTGTTTTGCTGTAGTTTCCTGTCTTGGTTTTTGTTTTGTTTTGGCTGTCTCGGGATTCTGTCAGGACTCCCCAGTCTTTGTTCCTTTTTTTGTCTCCATCTTGTGGCCATGTTATGTCTTTTTTAGCATTTATCACAGTTTTCAGTTTACTTGTTTATTTAATACATTTATCTTCACTAAATCTCTGCACATGCTTCCACCTCCTTAGTTTTTGTAGTTCCATTGTAGTACTTCCTCAGCTTGCAATAACCCAGCTTGACAAACATTTAGACTGATTTATGCTTTCACCACACTTGGACAATAGTTGCAATGTTGCTTGATATAGCCATTTCAACAACAATTTCTTACAAGGAAGTAAGTTATGTTGACAATTCAAATGACATTAGTGCATCTAAAAAATCTAAAAGGTCAGATGTCAATAGTCATTATAAGCTTTTTTGTTTGAATGTGGATTAGTATGTCTTATAGAAAACATGACAATCTAGATGAAGTTGTGTACATTCATGAAATTTAAGATAAAATTTGGATTAGGTTAGTTTGAATGCCCAAGTACTGAGCTGTTGAGCAGTGGAACTGCCTTTGCTGTAGTGCTCTATCCAGTAAATTTGGGAGTGGCATTTGCAATTCAGAACTAATCTATCTTCAAACATGAGGAATGATCTATGTAACTGATCTCAGTAATTAGCGTATTACAGAAGATCTCTCAGTTTAGAATGATTACTGTGATACTAATCCAGTTCAAACAGAGCAAATGTTGACCAGCTCGGTTCCATTTTCATTTGTTCACAATTTAATTCATTAAGTTACACAACTGTCATTTTATATTCATTACACCCAAGGTGACAAAAAGGTGGCTTTTTTTTGTTTTACTGTTGATCAGAAATTCTGAACCTTAAATGATAGTTATTTACTCAAACTCAAAATTACATTGTATTAAAACAGTATCAATATTAAAACAAAAGGGCTTGAAAAACATCACTTTACATGTAATGAATATAAAAATTTTCAATTTTATTTTGATGTGTCTTATTATATCTATGAAATTATTATAAATGTGATGGTTTTAAATTGCGATGAATCAAATGTAGACCAAACACTCCCTCTGAATTGCAAAGTAGAATAGCCTGTCTGATCATCCTAGTGGTTTACCAGCAAGTTGCCAAATTCAAATCAACTACCATAGACCCATACATTAACTTTTATTAAAATTACTTGCTTAGTGTGATACAGTTCAGTTGACACTTTTACACATTTTTAAACTGAATTAGTGAGCAAAGAGCTCAATTATAATGAGCAAAAATTAACTGCAAGCAGGTGAGTCTTTTATGCTTCCTCATGTCTCTAGTCCTTTGTCAGTCACTGATTATGTATAACTGTGCGCTTCCAGAAAGCACCAGCTTTGTCTTTGTTTTGTACAAGTTGAGATTTTCTTAAATAAATACATTTGTTTGGATCTCACCTCTGCATCCTGACTTCTCCTCCACACTCCATCATTACATCTAAAACTAGGGATGGGCGGTATTGGTGTTTTTCATACCTTGGTATGAGCTTGAGAAAATACCGCGGTATGATCGGCGGCGGCAACTGCTGCAGCTAAGTGCCCTCTTCGCCACACAAACACACTGTGAGAGAAGCAGATGGAGGGCCGGTTATATAATAAAGACAGAATAACTTTACCAGACACTGAAATAAACATTTTTTTTATTTCAATATTTTATTTCAAATAAAAGTTTTTTCAAAATTAAAGTATCAAGTGTGTGTGTGTGTGTGTGTGTGTGTGTGTGTGTGAAACTGGCGCTGTGTTGCTGACGTGCAAAGTCCCAGTTTTAATAGACCTCTTTTAAATTTGCCCCATTACATCATGTGACTAATACAGTCGTAATTTTTAGATACCGTCACATTTAAATACCGCGGTATAACAAAATACCTTTATACCGCCCAAGCCTATCTAAAACCCAAGACTACACCATTACCAGACATTCAACACAGTAAAATTGCAAGGAATATATACACAAGGTATTCAGGGCAAGGATAGATGCAAAACCTTAGTGAACATAACATATGAGTGACTGGTGATTACAATGATAAGTTTATAAACAATGTAAACAAAAGCACGTGGACACAGAACAGAATGAGGCATAAACAGACCTGATCAGAAACATGGAGACTACAACGTATATCTTATAGTTAAATACATGGCTTAACTGTATATAGCAAAATGCTCGTTTTCATAGATCAAAATGGTTAGGTTACTTATTAGAAATTCACACTTCCTTCTCTCATTTGGAGCCACATTCAGAAGCACTGAATAACAAACCTACTTCCCTTTACTGAGAAAAACTTACTGAAATCTCTTTCTGTACTGTAGCTCCATCTACTGTCTCATGGTGTTACTGTGATCTATAAAAGACTTATTTTCCTCGGTTTTTATGTAACTGATGTTTATTAGGTGTCCAAGCATGAAGTGCTAGGGAACCTATTGTAATTGTTCTGATTATAGTGGTACCTTCAGATATGAGTTTAATTCGTTCTGTAACAGAGCTCGTAAGTCAGTCAACTCTAACATCAAACAAATTTCTCCCATTTAAAATAAATAGATTTAAATCTGTTCCAGCCCTGTGAAACATCCCCAAACCATCCTAAATTATGGACAAAAAGGCATGCTTTGAATTAAGAAACACACACACACACACACACACACACACACACACACACTATACCAATGCATAACAAAATATTTAAATTTCAAATTTCAAAAATTGTCAAATTATTTTCGGGGAATTCTCGCTGTAGCATTTTATATTTGTGGGGAATTTAATGCACATGGTACTGTGTAGATGCATAGTGCATGCTGTACAGTAAAATCTTTCTCCCATTTCACTTCAGCATCTGACTTCTGCCAAGAAATTAAGCAACTGAAGAATGGGATGCCAGTTTGTTCTTTGCAGTTCAGTACAAAACTATTTTCACTCAATGATGGGCTGTGAAAAGTTTGTATCTTTCTTCCACGTGAAATATTAACAGTACAGTATTTAACAATTACTGTATGTATGTTATTAAAATTAAATAGGTTTATGGGTTTAAAACATTTTTACTATCAAATTTATTCAAAAAGAAGGAGTACAGCACACGAGATTGGTCTTGATTCTGTGGTAGAAAGAATGAGGCTCCACATGTTCATGGCCGGCGCGCACACAAGTAATATTAACAGTATTTAACAACTAGAAAAGTGCATTTCCTGAAGGAAACACGGGATATTGCGCATTGCTAAAATGGCCCACAAGCTAAGGTATCCCAGTTGGTTTGTAAGGTGATGCTGTGGTATCTGTGGTGGTTGCTATGGCACCCAAGGCGGTTGCTATGGCACCCAAGGCGGTTGCAATGATACCTAAGGCGGTTGCCATGTCTCTATGTGAAAATGAATGTGAAGAACGAGGGATGAAAAGATGGCAAAAAGAGAAGTGCAGGTCAGTATGGCCCTGCACTAGAGCTCTGTTATCTGTCCTGATGGAGTACATTAATGTTGGTGGCTGTTGGGACACAGAAACTCTGTGGCTTGAGTGTATGTGAAAATGAATGGAAGTCAATGGGAGGAACGAGGGAAGAAAAGATGACAAAAAAAGGAGTGCGGGTCAGTATGGCTCTGGACTAGAGCTCTGTTACCTGCCATGATGTAGTGTATCAATTTTGGTTGTTGTCGCACAAATGGAAGCCTGGAATTTGGTATGGACAAATATGAATGGAGGTCAATGGGACGAAAAAGGGATGGCAATAAAACGACAAATAAACGAGTGCCGGTCAAAACAAAAGTGAATTTGTGCTCAGGGGCCTGCCCTGATATAGTGTATCCGAAACGGTGCAAGTCGGTCAAGCAGAAGTACAGTAGATGAGCATGCATTTTTGTTGCCCATTCATTCTCTATGGGAAAAAAATCCCAGATTAAGAAAGTT
>BRDA01065221.1:753-11237 GCA_036984385.1 Crenuchus spilurus
GAATGTACAAAATAGGATTTACCAGTCTTACGATGATATGTTTTGTACAATGAATTCCAAATTAATACATGACAGTCCTAAGTGTGGAAGGGTCATCGGGTCGGGAGTGAAGGAGTGAGGTATCGAGAGAGAGGGAGTCGTGAGGTCAGAGTGTGTGCGGACGGGGCGGAGGAGTAAAGTAGTACGTGCGAGAGGATTATTCCAGGCGTGTGTGAGACTGGAGTGCTGAGGGAGAGAGAGCTATGGAGTGAGGAAGTGAGGGCTGGGCTACTGGGAAGGTGTGAATCCTGACAGTACATAATTAAACCTTAAGTAACATGTTTTGTATAGTAGCATTCTGACCATTTAGGATAAAACATGTAAGATACGGGTCTATGAAGAGGAAAAAACTGCATAGTTACCAAATAAAATCCCTACTTCCCAGCTCTAAATACAACATTCCACTTTCCCATTCTGTAGAAATCATTTAATTCTGTCTTTTGATGTTACTGTTTGAAAAGCAGTTAGAAGACGTTTTGTAAACACAGATTTTGAATCAGATCTGTTCTTTTTGGATTTGTGTGCTTATAACTCTGGAGTGTAGTTGAATAAAAAAAGAAACATGCAGTCCATATCTTGTTATATATCCAGCTGTTCAAATGTTTGCTTACTTTCTGCTCTCCTCTGTACTGTTGCTCTTGAAGTTAATACTCATTGTCAGCATTTCTGATTAAAACCACAGTATAGTCCAGACAGATGAATGGAATATCCATCTCCAATTTGGTGGACCTTCAAAGAGCCAGAGGTTCAAATGAATTTTAATAGAAATGAAAGATCAAAGTGTTTGGTTTTCTCAAATTGATTAATGCAGACCTTCAGCACTTTTCACATCGTAATTGACCACATCAGTAAAGGCAATGAGGCACTGGAAATCCTGCTGCCTTCAAGTGGGGTATGGGAAACTTTGGCCAGTCCACAGGAAACTTAAACCTTGTTTACAACGTAACACTTTAGAGTATGAAAACAGTCTAGTTGACCAGAAGAAGCAGAGAACTAACAAAGTTTATAAACTTCTACCTTATAGTGTGTTCATGTAATCAGTCAGTTTTGTACGACAGAATTCAGCTTGTCTACAGAAATATTATTTTACTTTTGATTTCCTCCTACCTGCTACAAAAGCAGGATGTTTTAATGATCCACAACTGACTAGAGCATCCATTCTCCTCTGCAAAGTTACCTACTCTTCAATACCAGACAGGACTTTGAGTGTATCTTTGGTGATAGAATGGTCTTGAACTCTAAATAGCATATAAACAACATCCGCCAAAAGTCCCTGTGGAACCACAAGGAAAACATCCAGGAGTCAGCATCTTACAAAACACGCCTCATGTCTCATACCTCATTACCAGTTACCCTGCTCTCCTTAACATAAAAAACCCAGACCTTTTATCTACTGGAGCTTTACTGACATGAATCAGTGGTCACTGTCTCAACATTATTTGTGCATTAATCTGGCTAATTTCCCTCCATGACCTTTCCATCTGCTTTAAAGCTTCCTTTACTGAAAAGACCTCATTCTTTAAGAAGTGAGTCATCTTGCATGAAGTGAAAAGCTTGACAAATCAGGGCAGTTATGTGGTAAAGGCATTAGACCCCTATAAAGCTTTACCACGTTTCCCCTGCTGATCTCTATTTTGCTTCTTGCGTACTTAGTGATCTCATTCATTCCTACTGCTGTGTTACTAATCAACAAGCTGACTTCTTAACCTAGCATAGCTGTTTCCATAGATGCATTGTGAAATTTTATATCTTGCTAAAATCCCAGTGAGGAAAAGTGGACAGTGAGGAAACAAACACACACACACACACACACACACACAAACACACACACGTTATACGGGAGAATTCTGCTTAATGTCAGTCTGTTCAGATATGTGTGTATATTGTTTTTGATAAAATTTTGCAGGTTTTAATGATTATTGTAAGGTTTGTATAGCTGGGTTGTGTAATTAAAATTTTGTAATTAGTCATTTTTTGTTCATTTTTTAAGTATATGTATTTATTCTCTGAATGTTTTTGTAATTGTTTTTATGCTCTGCTGGGAAACAAACCAGGAAATTGTTCCATCAGAATTCCTTTTGCTCAGTGGCATTTAGGCAAAAGCAGTGAAAAACTAAGTGAGTTCATGCACTGGCTAGGCCTTTGTGAGATAGACTGAAAGATCACTGCAATTTAATTAAACAATGATGTTTTGATGTTTTTAGAACAAAATGCAGAAATTAACATTATATTGGTCCTAAGGACTAGCTGTAGCCACAATAGTCAATGATCACTGCTTCAGAAATTAGTGTACTAGCATCCAAAGTGCTGTTTAAGTTACTATGAAATTAGTAGCCTAAGTAAGTATTTGGTGTTATTATATAACAGTTGTTAAAACATTAGTGGCAGATTTAAGTTGTGTTCGGGTGCTAGGTTTTGTGAGATTTCTTACGTCCCCTGCTGCGGCTGTCCCTGCTGTGGTCCTCATGCTTGTGTTTTCATTCCCTGTGTGCTGTCTCCGTCCACATGTCTTGTCGCCATGTGCTTTTTGTTTACATTCACGTCACATCTCTATGTGCCCGCCCTCATCATGTCGTCCTGTCTGGTTAATGTTCAGCGCCTGTCTCATCTTATCCCACAGCCCTGCTTGTTCATTCCCCTTTTGATTACATTTGCTATATAGCTTCCTAGTGTTTCTCAGTCCTTTGTCAGTTATTAATTGTTCCTGTATATTTGTGAATGTGTGTGCCCAGTGTTTCAAGATTGTATAATTATTACAGCAAACATGCAGAGTGTGAATACAAATATTGTACAGACCAAAAATGAACAATTAATTACAAAATTACACTGTAATATTGTTGACATAGACTTCAAATAGTTTGAGCCATCAGAGGTGTATTATGCCCTCAGTTCTGCATATAGCATAGAAGTCATAGAAGGCCCTGAGAGTTTGCCCCAGAGACCTTCTTTAGTAGAATTTGAGCAAAAAAGAATGAGTAAAAAAAGAAGAAGGGAAGTTGGAGAAATCACATTTGTCGTCACACTTTTACTGTTGTCAGCATGGTGTGTGGTCTCAGCAGACATTGAGAATGGGAAAAACATTCAAGCTAGATTTTCAGCTAGCCTACACTGCCTAAACACCTGACTGATACTTTCCCATTTATTCAGCACAACTGCACCCTCACTACTAGGTTTATTTTTACATATGGAACTGGTTGACTTCCTGTCAGGATGTTGATGCTGGCATCTTACAGTATGAACTGAAACATTAGATTGAGTGTCTAGAGGACAGAATGTGTTCACACAATATGTCTAGTTACTGTTGTGTCTGTTTTCATTCACATTTACAGACTTGCTAAGCTATTGCTGTGTTTCTGGTTTTTGGCATACTTTAAAACATGTTTATAACTAAATAATGGCTGCTTTGGGAATTTAAAAGTACTAAAGTACTAAGTTAACACACTCAGTAAAATTATGTTCTGTTTTTAAAACAGGCAGTTCTCTCAGTACTCTTTTTTCTTTATATGCAGCTTCATGTAGGTATACAAATGCATGGTAAACCAACTGTTAGCATTCCACTTGGGAATCCTGTGGTTTGTCTATAGTGATCAGTATTCTGGCTGTGATGTAGTTTTTCACATGAAGGAAAGTGCGTTTTGAGCATACCACAATGCTGAAAATCACTGAAACATGAATAAATCTTCAAAGTAAGAATAAGCTGAAGATCTGCCAAGATAGTAAACTCCAAAGGGCTGCAGTGGTGAAACAGCTTTCTTCAAACAATGGTATTTTTGGATTACATTGATGTATTTTAAGTGCAGCCTGAAGTTAATGCTCCATGAAATGACTGAAAAGCCTGCTGTGGTGTGTAAAAAAGTAAAAAAAAAAGTATGCTTTTGAAGAAAACCCAAAACATTTAGGACCAAATCCAGAGTGACACTTAGAAATATTTCCTCAAAACAAATTAAAGTGTAGTTTATAGAGTAATTAAACTAATTAACCCATAAAAAACATCACTTTTGGTGACCATTACTTATAGAGATCACTGAAGTCATATTGTCGTCCTGTAGTCACATTAGGATGTCTAAATCGGAGAGCAGAGTAAATATGAAGTGAGCACATGTATATTTTGCATCAGAACAAAGAAAATGTGTTTTAGAGCTTGCTGGTGTGGTCCAGCTGCAGCCTTTGTTTTTGTACACCCGTTTTTTTGCCACTATTTGTTTTCAGGTGGTAGCGCTGCTCCCGGGCCGGTCAGAGAGAGTCAGCGGGCCGGATGTGACCCGCGGGCTGTACTATGCCTAGATCTGCTTTAGCACAACAGTCGCCCCACCCGCTATGGACTTCGATCTTCGATGCTTAAGTGCTGCAGTATGGGGGCGCACAAAACATTTGTTCTTAGGGCACCCACATGCCTAGCACTGGTACTGCCTAAGTAACTACTTAGTGTTGTTATAAAATAGTATTTAAAAGTTTAGTAGCAGACTTATGATGCTCATTAGAAGTTTGCATATATGAGATCACAACTTCAATGTGTCATTTCAGTGCACTGAACTATTAGCTTCTTGTTGCATGGCTATAGCACAGCGCTAAAAGCATGGACTACACAATGACAGAATAATCTATTTATCTACGCAGTTATTGGCTAAGTTAGTACTTTAAGTGAGAGAAGCTGCTAAAGTCTAGGATTAGCTCAAGTTTACTAGGAGCTAAAAAAAAAAAGAAACATGGAAAGAAAACTTAGCGGAAGAAAGCAAAGCCGACTTTCATTACATTGCCAACTTCTTCCCCTTAACCTTTTTGTTTTTCTTAACACCTTCAACTCGCTCTGCCTCCTCCACTCTCTCATTCATTTGATCCCAAGCTCGTTAGCTGGTATGACTCGGCACATCTGGCAGTGTCACCCAGGCAACCTCCTCGGGCAATGTTTTCTTTATTTTCCCCACCCCCTTGAGCAGAAGTAGGGGACAGGGCAGAAAGAGGGAGGGTGACCATGCACCTGCAACATTTAATGCCTGATCATGAGCCAAATCCTCCACAGCGGTCTGGAGAACCTGACACAAGATGACATTCTTCCTCTATAACTTTCCCACCAGCCTCACCCCTCCTTCGCTCTACATTATCACTTGGAAACTCCTGCTCCTCCAGGACGAAATGAGGACTGATTGACGTTCTCACAAAACATCCCAGCCATATTATGCACGCATGGGCGTACCGCCTCTTCTGCTTCTGGCACCAGCAAATTTTCTGCCACACATTGAAGCAGTTTAGCTTGGCGACTGCATCGTGCCATGGATGCTACAGCATAGTGCAAATATGTGGTTAATTGCAAAACCGCACATGCTATTGCTGATTTGTTGTGCTTTTCTCCTTCTCCTTCTGTCTCATCTCCTCATAGTGATGATGATCTGTGCTCACTTACACAAGGTGATGATTTTTTTTGTTTATGTAATGTTGCCTGCTTCCAGATCAGAACTGCTTGGCTCATTCTGTCCCTCATCATACATCTCTACTCCCACACCCTCTCTCAGGACTAGCAAGAAAACCAACATCAAAGTCTGTCTGTACCAGTCTGACCCACAATCCCCCGTGGGCCTGACATCACAGCTGCCTGTTTGCACAGCTGGATTAGAGTTGCGCCAGACAGCATTTGCCACATACACCACTTCCCTCTACTGATGGGCTATGTGAGTGCATGTGTGTGGGTACCTGCAAGCAGACTTGACCATGTGATTTGGGTGAAGAAGTAAGTGTGTAATGCTGTATAAGGATGTTTGTAAGGAAATATATGACTGACTGTGTGTGCATTGAATAGTCATAACATTTTAATCACTAGCTAATATGGCTAATACACTGCCGGTCCTCTACATGCCACCAAAATAGCTCCAAGCCACTACGTCATGGGTCCTACAAGACATCTGAAGTTGTCCTGTTGTATCAGACATGAATATGTTAGCAGCAGATCCCTTAAGTCCAATAAGTTGTGAGATGGAGCTGCTTGTTAGTTACATCACATCTTACAGATGCTCATTCAGATTGAACTTTGGGGAATTTGGAGGACACTGTTAGTAGATATTGATTACTGCTGACTAGGAACACCAAACAAGCCTTGCCCTTTTGGAGATGCTCTGACCCCATCATTTGGCTGTAACTATTTGTAACTAAGTGGCTCATGTCTGCATACTTGCATATTTTTCTCCAGCAACCAACACTTTGTCTACGAGAATCAAGTGTTTGCTTACTGTCTAACCCTGCATTCACACCGGCAGCGAACAGTGACAACCAGATGTCATTTATTTTCAATGAGAGCTCACAAATTCTGACAACAGCAGGCAGCAGGAACCTGCAGCAGGCAATATGAAGTGGGTGGAGTCAGTGATGCAACAACATTTTTGGTGTGTGTGATTATAGTGAATTAACAGCCTGAACTGCTTGTACTTGTGTTGTTGCCAAGTAACCATCAGTGTAGGGAAGCTAAGTAAACTGCTAAAATACACTTTTGATATCTTTTCAGGCATTAATAGATAGCATATTTGGCTTCAGTGAATCCGTGGCAGTCAAAGGTGTAGAAACGCCCACAAGTGATGACTGGTGACTGATGCCCATATAGCATACAAATGTGGGCCACTTCTGGCTGAGAAATGGCACTGCTGGCCCACTTTTGGCACTGGCAAACTGCAAGTAAAGCAAATGTGGTCTTCATATTGAAAATACACATTTGGCCCACATGTACCATAAGAGATGTTGTTCACTTCTGGCAGAGATAAAGCAGAGTACCTACATATGAGCCATAAGTGGCTAGCTTCTGGTCCAGATTTGGCCCAGTTGTGTGTGCTTCACATTTAGCTGATATGTAGCCCTAATCTGGCGTATATGTGGCCCACATCTTGCAACCGGGAGAAGTGCAACTGTCGATCCATGCAGCAAAAAATGGGGGATAAGGGCCAGATGTGGGCCAGAAAAATGTTGCTATCTGAGGTAATGAGAGGCAAAGTGTTGCTGCTGATATGAATGCAGGGCGATAAAACCAGCTCTTCACATAGATAGATAGATAGATAGATAGATAGATAGATACTTTATTAATCCCTTGCGGGAAATTCAGGGACGTCTTTAAGAGAAACACACTTGTAAAAAAAAAAAAAAAAAAAAGGTGCCTCTTGGTAGGCTCCTCTCTTGTGATTTACTAATGTCAGTCATCAGCTAACAGTATTTGCAGTTGAGACTGGCTTAGTTCTGTGTGGCTTTCTACCACTAGAGTACAGGCTTGTTTTTCCTGATTTGTTGGTGCTGGTCAGCAGCGGTTATTTCCCTTGGCTGTGACTGACTAAATACTCAACATTGTGCATGTTTGACTTCTGCCAGTACTGGTACTTTCTTCCACCTAGCTGCCCTTTGCCTGTCCTTTCTCTTATATCCTGTGTCCAGAGACTTTCCTTCCTTATTTGTCCATGTGTGTATGTGGGTTGACTATGAGGAGTCTGCCTGTAATTCCATGTCTTCCAGCTTTGGTTCCATCTCCCAAAGACATGTACAGTATGGCCAGTCCTCTTTTGTTTTTTTTGGGAATTTTTGCCTTTACCTCATATTTCACAGCATATCAAATCCCAGTCACAGCCATTTTTTTTTGTTTTTTTCCACAATCACTATTTTTGCCACTCCCTCTATCTGTACTTGAAGACAAAGTCAAAGTTAAAGTCTGTTTATGTTTTTTTTCTTTCTAAAAATGGAGCAGTCATCCATGGAGAGTGTCCCCCAACTCTTTCTTTCCATCTTGATAGTTATGTTTCTACCTTACTCCTGACCCATCATGCTCTGAGTGTCTGCACCCCATTCTCGTGATCTCACAGCCCTGGTTCCCCATGTCATGTGTGATTATATTTGGCTTAAATGTTCCTTCGTGTCCCACATCCAGAGTAGGTCATAGTATAGTCAACCTGTCAAGTATATTGTCTACATGTTATGTCAAGTTGATTCACAGTCAGTGTTATTAGTTCATAGCCAAGAGTCTTTGTTTTGTTAAAATAAAAATGTTTTGTGTCACCCTTCATCCACCTCAAGTCCTCCGTTACTGAAAACTGTTTTTAAAACTCTTATGCAGGGCTAAAAACAGGATGGTATCATGCACTTATGTTCCTTTACCAAATTCTTGTCCATCAGTCAGCATGATCAAAAAAAGCTGGATACATTGTTTATTCACTTTTCAACAGGCAGCTCTGGTGCCTGACATGATCAACGGTTTTATCATACAACATATGACAAACATACAACTGTTTTCTTTACAACAATATTGAATTCATTTGTCATTGTCACATGTCTGTTTCCATATTCTGCAAATCTGCACCATGACATACATTCCTAAATGAGATTTTTCTTCAAGTGTTCTTTAGTAAAGAAAACAGTTCTATATAGAACCATGAACACTTACATTTCTTTGCCTGGTGAAAGGGTTCTTCAAATTAATGTGGAATGTGCTGTAGAATGTTCTATATATACAGTCATGGCCGAAAGTGTTGGCACCCCTGAATTTTTTTCTCCCAGAAAATTATTGCAATTACACATGTTTTGTTATACACATGTTTATTTCCTTTGTGTGTATTGGAACAACACAAAAACAGAGGAAAAAAAGGTAAATTTGACACAATTTCACACAAAACTCGAAAAATGGGCCGGACAAAATTATTGGCACCTTTTCAAAATTGAGGGTAAATAACTTTGTTTCAAGCATGTGATGCTCATTCAAACTCACCTGTGATAAGTAACAGGTGTGGGCAATTTTAAAATCACACCTGAAACCAGATAAAAAGGAGAGAAGTTGACTCAAATCTTTGCATTGTGTGTCTGTGTGTGCCACAATAAGCATGGAGAACAGAAAGAGGAGAAGAGAACTGTCTGAGGACTTGAGAACCAAAATTGTGGAAAAATATCAACAATCTCAAGGTTACAAGTCCATCTCCAGAGATCTTGATGTTCCTTTGTCCATGGTGCACAACATAATCAAGAAGTTTACAACCCATGGCACTGTAGCTAATTGCCATGGACGTGGATGGAGGAGAAAAATTGACAAAAGGTTGCAACGCAGGATAGTCCAGATGGTGGATAAGCAGCCCCAATCAAGTTCCAAAGAAATTCAAGCTGTCCTGCAGGCGCAGGGTGCATCAATGTCAGCTCGAACTATCGTTCAACATTTGAATGAAATGAAACGCTATGGCAGGAGACCCAGAAGGACTCTGCTGACACAGAGACATAAAAAAGCTAGACTGCAGTTTGCCAAAATGTATGTAAGTAAGCCAAAATCCTTCTGGGAAAACGTCTTGTGGACAGATGAGACCAAAGATAGAGCTTTTTGGTAAAGCACATCATTCCACTGTTTACCGAAAATGGAATGAGGCCTACAAAGAAAAGTACACAGTACCTACAGTCAAATATGGTGGAGATTCAAAGACGTTTTGGGGTTGTTTTGCTGCCTCTGGAACTGGGTGCCTTGACTGTGTGCAAGGCATCATGAAATCTGAAGATTACCAAAGGATTTTGGGTTGCAATGTATGGCCCAGTGTCAGAAAGCTGGGTTTGCGTCCTAGGTCATTTGTCTTCCAGCAGGACAATGACCCCAAACACACTTCAAAAAGCACTCAGAAATGGATGTAAACAAAGCGCTGGACAGTTCTAAAGTGGCCAGCAATGAGTCCGGATCTAAATCTCATTGAACACCTGTGGAGAGATCTTAAAATTGCTGTTGGGAGAAGGCACCCTTCAAATATGAGAGACTTGGAGCAGTTTGCAAAAGAAGAGTGGTCCAAAATTCCAGTTGAGAGGTGTAAGAAGCTTGTTGATGGTTATAGGAAGCGACTGATTTCAGTTATTTTTTCCAAAGGGTGTGCAACCAAATATTAAGTTGAGGGTGCCAATAATTTTGTCTGGCCCATTTTTGGAGTTTTGTGTGAAATTATGTCAAATTTGCTTTTTTTCCTCTTTTTTGTGTTGTTCCAATACACACAAAGGAAATAAACGTGTATAACAAAACATGTGTAATTGCAATAATTTTCTGGGAGAAATACTTCATTTTCTGGAAAAAATTCAAGGGTGCCAACACTTTTGGCCATGACTGTAGGCCTTTTGAAAATGGTTCTCTATTATTATGAACTTGACATTGTAACTACAGCAGAACCCTTTTGGGGGCTATATAGAACCGTTTAAAAAAAGTTTTATATAGATCCATCTACATCACATTTTGCATCAATCTAAAGAACCCTTTCACCATGCAAAGAACCCTTTGGTGTTCATGGTTCTATATGTAACCATGTTCTTTAGTAAAGGACCCTTGTAGAACCACCTTTTTAAGAGTGTATGACTTTTTGGAACATATTTTTTTATGTGTGGAATACTTAGTAGAATGGAAATCAGAAGAGTTTTTACTATACTGGTTTATAGGAAGACTGGCAAGTGACCAGTGAGCCACTTTTTGTCCT
>BRDA01065225.1:0-14026 GCA_036984385.1 Crenuchus spilurus
TGGAGGGTAGAATTTATGTATAAATAAACCAACACATTTTATGATGTAGCCCGAAATTGAGCTTCCCCTCCTTGAAAGACCAGCATCTGCCACTGATCTGCACACTTATGTTTTTTCTCTATCAGCACAATATGTAAGTATTTTTAAGCTCTGTATAGTTAATCAGGTTGATGTGAGGATCAGGGGAAGTACTAGGGTGGGGCTACGGAGCAATAACTCCGGATCTTACATTCTTCCCAGAACCGATCCAGCAACATCCGCTCCCCTTCTTCTGTCTCTCTGAACGAGACTGTTTGGGAGCGGGACCAAATATGATGATTTTATCGCGGGAGCGGTCGGGAGCGGGACGAAAACATGCGGGAGCAAAAAGTCAGTCCCGCGCAGACCTCTACTCTGATGGTATAATAGTGATTAGGTTTGTGTGACACACTGTTTGAGATGTTCTGTGTTTAAATTTGGTTCGAGGTACAGACACAGTCTTAATACTGCAAAGAGTGTTTATATTACTGAGAGCAAGTACTGTAGATAAATCCTTCCCCTTGTTGTGAGCAGACAAATGACCATTATCTGTAAGAGTATCATTAAGGTCACTTACCTGTAATTGTAGTAGTAATAGTGGTAGTACCAGTAGTAGTAGTGGTAGTGGTGTTGGTAGAAGTAATTGTAGCAGTAGTAGTGGTAGTAGTAGCAGCAGTAGTAGTAGTGGTGGTGGTGGTAGCAGTGGTGGTGGTAGTAGCAGTAGTGGTAGTGGTGTTGGTAGAAGTAATTGTAGCAGTAGTAGTAGCGGTGGTGGTTGTGGTGGTGGTAGAAGTAATAGTAGTAGTAGCAGTAGTAGTAGTGGTAGTAGCAGTAGTGGTGGTGGTGGTAGTAGCAGAAGTATTGGTGGTGGTGGTGGTAGCAGTGGTGGTGGTAGTAGCAGTAGTAGTGGTGGTGGTGGTAGAAGTAATAGTAGTAGTTGTGGTAGTAGCAGTAGAGTAGTGGTGGTGGTAGTAGTCGTAATAGTAATAGTGGTGGGTGTAGTCATGGTAATGGTAGTAGTAGTAGTGGTGGTAATAGTAGTAGTAGTGGTGGTGGTGGTGGTAGTAGTAGTCGTCGTAATAGTAGTAGTAGTAGTGGTGGTAATAGTAGTAGTAGTGGTGGTGGTGGTGGTGGTAGTAGTAGTCGTCGTAATAGTAGTAGTAGTAGTGGTGGTGGTAATAGTAGTAGTAGTGGTGGTGGTGGTGGTGGTGGTGGTAGTAGTAGTCGTCGTAATAGTAGTAGTAGTAGTGGTGGTGGTAATAGTAGTGGTGGTGGTGGTGGTGGTGGTGGTAGTAGTAGTCGTCATAGTAGTAGTAGTAGTGGTGGTAATAGTAGTGGTGGTGGTGGTGGTGGTGGTAGTAGTCGTAATAGTAGCTGTAGTGGTGGTAATAGTAGCAGTAGTAGTACTAGCCCTGGAGAACCCACGGGGTCAAATTTGGTTTGTGGTTAATTGCTGCCATCCAAAATTAACAAACATTAAAAAAAAAATATATATATAACCTCAAAAAGCCCAGAGTGCCACTTCCGACCCCTGCATAGTGACACCTATGTAGTGAATATTGAACTGAGCTGAGTTACATGCTGTTTTGTGGAGCTGCAAACCCAGGAAACTAATTTGGCTTCTGTTTAGTAATAGCTTGTAGAATGCATAGAAGTATGTTTTATGTTATTTTAGTATAAATTAGTGACTATTAGATAGTTCAAAAATGATGGGTCAAAAATGACCCTCTGGGTGTATTGGTCCTTTGTAGATAGAAAATTGAGAGTCTTGTATTTGGCTAAAGTGCAGTTCCATTCTGCATCAACAAAAAGAGAAATTGTTTCAAAGACTACCACAATGTCTAGTGTGAGTTCCTCTCTCTAGCAGAACATATTTTTGGATAAGCAAAGACCCATAGTGTTAGTTTTTTCCAGTTGTTATTTTGGCCTTGTGTTCCCGTTTCCATTGGCCAAAGCGTATTTGTACATTTGAAATTCAGTTCTAATGTGCAACAAATAAAGCAAAAAACATTATTAAATGTATCTGTGAGGTAGACTGATTATTTTCCTAAATTTAAAATAGTTTGCATTGACAGTGTTTGTTATTGCAATTCATTGAATTGATGGGCCTAAATCCCAATGGGTCAAATTTGGCCCTAATCCTAAATTAGGGAATAAAGGGTTAAAACTGAAAAAGTGGATATTTTTGTGTTCAGGGAACTTAAAGCAGTCATTTAATCCATAGTTCATAATTTTCCAAAAACGAAAAGGGTTCTTGGGTTCTCCAGGGCTAGTGGTAGTGGTGGAAGTGGTGGTAGAAGTAATAGTAGTAGTCATGGTAATTGTAGTAGTAGTAGTAGTAGTAGTAGTAGTAGTAGTGGTAGTAGCAGTAGTAGTAGTGGTGGTGGTAGAAGTAATAGGAGTAGTCATGGTAATTGTAGCAGTAGTAGTGGTGGTGGTGGTAGTAGCAGTAGTATTGGTGGTGGTGGTAGTAGTGGTAGTAGTAGTGGTAGTAGCAGTAGTAGTGGTAGCAGCAGTAGTAGTAATGGTGGTGGTGGTGGTAGTAGCAGTAGTAGTGGTGGTGTTGGCAGAAGTAATAGTAGTAGTAGTGGTGGTGGTAGAAGTAATAGTAGTAGTCGTGGTAACTGTAGCAGTAGTGGTGGTGGTGGTAGTAGCAGTAGTATTGGTGGTGGTGGTAGAAGTAATAGTAGTAGTAGTAGTAGTAGTAGTAGTGGTAGCAGCAGTAGTAGTAATGGTGGTGGTGGTGGTATTAGCAGTAGTGGTGGTGGTGGTAGAAGTAATAGTAGTAGTCGTCAGTAGTAGTAGTGGTGGTAGTGGTAGTAGTCATGGTAATAAAAGTAGTAGTAGTGGTTGTGGTGGTAGTCAGAGGCGTCGTAGTGGGCCGAAAAGTGGGACTGAGTTACCAGGGCCCCAAGTCTGAAGAGGGTCCTTGAGAAGACTGGAATTTTATTTTCCTTTAAAAATAAAAAAAATTAATATTTAATAATAGGGGGCGGGGCCCTTGGCATTGCTTGTGCATAGGGCCAAGAATTTGGTGCTACGCCCCTGTTGGTAGTTTTAGTATGGTGGTAGTAGCAGAACAATATGTTTAGTGCATTTTCTTCAATTCTAAAATAAGATTTAAATTTAAATAAATTGTAAGAAGTTTACAAGTAATATTTAAGATATGTAAGAATGTTTACTTCAGCATTGGTGAATGAGATCCAGTGCTGAAGTAGTATTAATTTTGTTCGGCTTACATTAGCTAGGTTAGCAATATAGCAATAACTTACCTAAAAGGATCATGTTAGCCAAAAATGCTAAACATTATTACACATAAATAATTTTGTATAGACAAATGACTTGGTATTCAGTTATAAATCTCAACAAATATATTTAATAAGCTACAGCTACCAGTGCCCCTCCAAGAAGACATGACAACTAAGCTAAACAGGCTAAGCTAGCCAGCTAAGGTGCTAATCCTTTGCAGCACACAGCACAACTAGAAAAATAGTTTATAATGTAGTTTTATTTTAACAAATCCCAACTTTTATTGGTTCCCCTTAATAGAAAAAGTTAATTTAACTTAAATTTTAAATTTAATAGTAAAATTAGTATATCCTAAGCAAGGTTACGTATCGGTGATAATGCTGTGTTGGCACCTGAAGCAATTTAGCTAATTTTGTTTTTCATCTGCTTCTTCATTAACACTGAACGTTGATCCACTGTCTGGCTTGATATTGTGACAGAACATGGGTTATATAACATCTACCAAAAACAACCCAGCAAGGTGGAAATAATGAAATAGGTGCAGCACAGCATTTGGGTAGAAACAGTTAGCGATAGGGATACAGGTGATACAGATAGAGATAGTCATCAAGTGCATGAGTATTCAATCAAATTCATCAGCTCATTATCCTTTATGGACTGGTTTAGGAAGTATTTGAAATTGGCCTTCATTTACAAGCAGATCAGTCAAATCTAGTTCTTGGCTTCCGTCAAGCTACTCTCATTATTCTTGCTGATATTAATCTACACTACAGTCGTTTGTCTTCACAGTGATAAATCAAACTTGTTTGTGTTATTCCACACATCATTGTGCTGCTTAGTGGGAAAAAAAGTATTTAACAAATGTTCCTGCATACACTTAGGACCAGGACTATGGGTTGTGTTTTCTAAGGAAAGGGTCGTTGATGGCATGCAGGTCCTTGGGGAAATGGCTCTATAAATAGTGCCTGATGTGTTTGTGATGTAGCTCTTTCCATGTTTGGGGCCTTGGGGGATCTGGATGAGAAAAGCCAGGTTACACACAACACTACACACACAGCAGGAATGACAAAAGAAACTCGGAGGAGCATTTAAAAAGGAATTGAGGGCTGGATAACATCTCCACATATACTGCTAAAGTGAAGTAGCACTGAAATTAAAATAATTTTATATATAGACATTTATTTAAGACTATTTAAAAATTGCTAAAAATGTCTATGCTAGTAATGCTAAAATTAGCATTTTGATGAAATATCAATGACTATACATCAGATTTGAACCAAATTACAGACTTAAGTCATTCATCTAATTACATTTAATAAAGATCATTATTAATTAAGACTTATTGTTCATTAACTTCTTCTTATTTACTGTAGTCAGTGTAGTTTGTAAGTTCTGCAAGTGAAAAATTAAAGCAAATCCACATAAGCCATGGACTTTAAAGGGTTAATGCCATGAACGTCACATATGACAAATGGATATTTTACATCTCATTCAAAGGACAAAGATGATGTGATTTTTAGATAATATATAAAAAGATTAGATTAAAGGCACAGTATGTAGTTTCCAGCGACATCTAGTGGTTTAGTTTCCATATTGCAACCAACTGAAGACTGTTTCCACAGCCCCTCCCTTCCAAACACGAAGGAGTCTCTACGGTGGCCGTAAGATCTCATATATCTTTGATACTCCTGAACGTGTCTAATAGCAGCTTTAGAGCTAGTGATGTGTCAGGTGGTAAGATTAATTTTAATGATAAATTTATGAAATGTAATATGTAAGATGATCATAGCTACAATGTAGACGAAACATATTTCCTGCACTTCAGTAGTGTTATTGTAAACGTTAGCTGTTTTCTGTACAAAGTAATAAAGTAAACACATCAAACTGCTTCACTGTAGACAGATAATGCAGGCAGGATACACATTTTTCTCTAGTCAAGGTAAGCTTGTCATGCTCTGAAGAAGCACTTCAGCCGATAAGAGTTCACACGAGCTCATATTAGCTAAGCTCGCTAACTAGCGCAGCTATGAATCTCCCGTTCCACCTTAAATGCTTGCAGTAGTGTTCAGCTCCGATGCGCTACAATGTCCTGCAGCACCATTTAAGGTGGAATGGGGGAAAAACACTGCGCACACGAATATGAAGCTAAGCTTCATCATGTTTTCTTTTCTTTGACGATTGAAGTTGTGTTTTCTCTTTTTGACGAGCATAAGAATGTTCTGCCATCTTAACAAATAAACCAAAAAACCTTTATTCTTGCTTCTCCTCCGTGTTTTTCTTCTTATTGAGGTATATGTTTATTTCTTCTTCTTCTCCTGTTTTATGTCAGCCAACGGAAAAACAAAGCTACAGCGCCATCGAATTTGAGTGGCCAATTAGTCATTACAACACAAACGGTTTTTGCCTCGTTTGTCCTTTTCGATCTACTGTAGAAACATGGTGATGCAACATGGCGGCCTCAGTCTGTTTGACCAGCGACCAATGTAGATATAAAGTTTATTCTAAGGTAAAATAATCAAACGACTTCTTAGTTTATAATGATTACATGTGTTTTTAATCACTTTTATTAGTGATTATCTTAAATTCTGCTAAAAGATAACCCAAAATATTACATACTGTACCTTTAAAATTTTTGCCAATGCACACAGCGGCATTTGACCTCAACATTTAATCCATCTGGGCAGTGAAACACACACACTAGGCTGTAAGAATCCAAAGTGGTGGGCAGCCCTATCCACAGGACCCGGACAGCAGTTGGGGGTTAGGTTCCTTGCTCAAGAACACTTCAGTCATGACCTGCCCAGGGATTGAACCAACAACCTCCCGGCCAATAGACCAGATCCCCTCACCACCAGACCTCGGCTGCCCTCATCTGGACATTAGAAAGGTCATTAATGTAAACTAACTGTTTACAAAGAAAAGGGACAGTGGCGTGCCCTCAGCGTTGACTAAAATCAGGACTATCTCTCCACTCAGTAAGTCAATATTAACTGAGGTGTTTTTGTAGCACTTGAAGACCCACATCCTGTTTTTACCCTATTTAATTTGTTTTGCTGGTAAACACGGGTGGTTTCATGTTCCAAAAAGAATTTGTTTTACATGATTATGTTCCAAGATTTTGTTACCCTACAGTTAACTCTTTGTCCTCACCAAGACAGAAGTAAAGGATGTTAGATTTTTGCTGTTAGGGGACATTAACATATACAGTCAGTGTTTATATATACTGTATATACAGCGGCCTGCAAAAGTATTCAGACCCCTTGAACTTTTTCACATTTTGTCACCTTACAACCACAAATTTAAATGTATTTTATTGAGATTTTAAGTGACAGACCAACACAAAGTAGCACATCATTGTGAAGTGGAATGAAAATGATACGTGGTTTTCAAAATTTTAATCAAATAAAAATCTTAAAAGTGTGACGTGCCAAAGTATTCAACCCCCTGTACTCTGATACCTCTAAACAACATCCAGTGCAATCAATTACCTTCAGAAGTCACTTAATTAGCTAATAGAGAGGTGTGTAATTTAGTCTCAGTATAAATACACCTGTTCTGTGAAGGCCTCAGTGGTTTGTTAGAGAACACTAGTGAACAAACAGCATCATGAAGACCAAGGAGCTCAGCAGACAGGTCAGAGATAAAGTTGTGGGGAAGTTTAAAGCAGGGTTAGGTTATAAAAACACATCCCAAGCTTTGAGCATCCCAAGGAGCAGCACTGTTCAGTCTATCATCCAGAAATGGAAAAAGTATCTACAACTGCAAACCTACCAAGACATGGCCGTCCACCTAAACTGACAGATCGAGCAAGGAGAGAGATCGAAAATTATTTGCATTTCTTAGTTGTTTAGGAGAAACTACGGAGACATAAAATTCCTACGGCGATCTCGGTAAAATACAGTGACGGGCAGGTAAATTTAAATAGGTCTTAGTGTGGACCCTCCAGCCGCTCTATTTTGGAGAATAACACTCACAAACAGCAGCTTCAGTCTATTTCTGTGGAGTGTTTTCACTTTCATCACAGCAGCCCAGTATGTTCAGTTTTACAGCGAAAGCTGATGTTTATATTGGGCCTAATGACTCTCTCTCTCTCCACCCATCCATCGATTCATCCATCTAGTTATTCAGCCATCTATCTCCGTCTTTCTCTCTCATCTCTTAATTTGGGGATGCATTTTGAATGCCAGTGCAGATCTGGTGTCCTGACTCATGATGGCATCCTTCATGCCAGCTCTAACAGGCACACATACACACAGTGCACACGCGGCCATGAGCGTGAGGGTAAAAGAGCTACACGGGGGGTGGGGGGGGTCTTAAAATAATCTAGGACGAGATGGAGCAGACGTATCCTAGATGTGAGAAACACACTCCGCTCTTATATCTCCCCCATCTCCTCCCAGGCCTCACACACACACTTTCATATCTATGACAAATCCTTTTAGAGGCCGCTTCAACTGTGATAGCATTACCGGTAATATGAAGGCTCTTTAATGTAAAGTGCTTCATGCTAGTATTGACACAGCTGTGATGGTTGAGGGGCAGGACCTTTCCTGGGTGAGCGTTTTCCTATTTGTACATGTTGCTCAAGGCTCCGTGATCAAACCTCATTACTCAGCAACCTGAGCATCTCAGCAGACTAAGGCACTGACACTATGATCAGAGAATCAAATCCTCGTCATACTGCTCGCCATCGACAACCATGGCACGAGAGAGCAAAATTGGTCACACCCTCCTTGCGTACTCTTCCCATCAGTACTACCATGCAATGTTCACTGGCTCAGGTGTCTGTTAGCTGATGTATCAGAGTTCCAAGATACAAGTGTGTTGGCTGCCCATTATTTTGTATACTCCGTGTAATAAAACACATATCTATTTTTCAGCTGTCTTGAGTTGGGTGGTCCTCTCATGTTCTGTGGTTACTCAGAACCAGACTGTGATGGATGTGCACAGAACGGACTGTATAACTGTGGTGTAAAACTGAATCAGAACTGGTGCAGACCCAGCTTCCTCTATTGCTGCAGGATGTATATCCTCAGCTGGGCCTTTCTGAGGATTAAGTTATTATACATACACACACATTATACTTATATAGCGCCTTTCTACACACCCAAGGATGCTTTACAATTGACACACTTCATATACACATACTCTGGCGAGAAGCAGCAGCCAGTCGCACACAGAGTACTCTCAACCGGAAGCAACCGTCCACCTGGAGGACTGCATCCAGCACTAGGGGGATCACCCAGGACAGAGTGCCAACCATATTTGGGCATATATACATATATACATATATATACATTCATACAAACACCAGGGTAATTTTAGAGTATCCAATCCACCTGATCTACATGTCTTTGGACTGTGGGAGGAGTCCCCGGAGGAAACCCACACGGACAACATGGAAACTCCACTCAGATACAGACTTGAACCCAAGACCTCAGCTCTGAGAGGCGAACGTGCTAACCACTAAGCCACCGTTCCGCCCATAATTGGTGGACCACCAGCAGTGATGGTGAGAATTATCGTCCGCACTAATGTCTGGCCAACAGCGCTCCTGCGTTCAGAAACCGATGACCAAAGAGACGAGTGATGGCTGGAATACTGTGCTATTGTGTAACTGTACACCTGCACAGTGCAACAAATCAAAAATCGTACTTACACAATCGTCTAGTCAGTCAACCAAGACCTTAATAAAGACCTGAACAGGCTGAGACAGCTGTATTTGGGTGATTATTGAGCTCTAGCGTTTGTTAGCATCGTCAGCCTCATAGTTCTAGTTCTGAACTTAGGAAGCAACATTTAGACTCCAA
Source organism: Crenuchus spilurus (assembly GCA_036984385.1). Lineage (NCBI taxonomy): Eukaryota > Metazoa > Chordata > Actinopteri > Characiformes > Crenuchidae > Crenuchus > Crenuchus spilurus. The sequence goes on from BRDA01065225.1 coordinate 9,078, forward strand.
CCGTGTGTTGGTTGATTGACTACATCTGAGGTAAACGGGGAAAACACATCAGAATGAGTTCTGGGTGAAGCAGAGCTTTAACAGAACCGTGGAGCTCTGTTTGTTCAGCCTTTCAGGCTGTCAGTTCTGTTTTTAATGCCTGTGTTTTTATTCACCGCTGCGCCGCTCCTGTTACCCCGAAAGCAGTGCGTCTGATGTTTTGATGTTTTAGCATTCAGCCACGCGCCCTCTGCTTAGTATGCGAGCTCGGCCTCTCCCCGGGAAAACAAACAGGAGTTAGTGGAACATCTCTTTATTACAGAGGCAGCCTGCCTTAATTAATCACAGCACTGTGAACATTACTGCTGGAAATTAAAGGCGGCCACGCAGCACTAGGGGTGGAGAGGCAGAGAGGGATGAGGGATCGAGACAGAGATCGAGAGAGAGAATTTAGAAAGGGGGGGGGTGAGGTGAAAAGAGGACAGGTGCTCACATTTGCTTGTTACAGCTTAAAATATTTGGAGCTCACGGTGGAAATAGAGCATCAGCCTATTATTTTTGGATCTAAAAGTACACAGGAGCAGTACAGTGTTCTCCCCCATACATACAGACTCTTACACCGGGTTCATTAGTAGAGTCAGAACCAAGATAGTGCAAAGAACCATGCGAAATGATGATGGACAGCCTGACGTTCTGTAAAGAACCATAACCTACACAATTAAATGCAAAAACAGCACACACAACCCTCTACCATATGTTGTGGTACTAGCACGGTCGTATGATGGTATTTTCATGGTTAAACCATCAAGGTTTTAAGTGCACCGTCATCATGCTAGTACAATTATAGAACAACGGTAATACTCGGTGGCTGCTGGTGGTAGGCGGGGCTGTTTGATCCTTTTTAATCCCCATATTACTGAACACAACCTGCAGGACAGCAGAGCTCTGTGAGTCAGTCACTAACTATTTAATAGTCATTAAAGACTAATAGTGAATGAAAAGTGTCATTACATGTAAATGTGTAAAGACAGAAAGTACAGTATGTATCATTAGATTAGCAGCTGAGTCACTAACATCTACAATCAAATGAGCAAAAACACTATTAAGACTAAATATTAGCATTTCTACACACATGTATTACATCAATAACGTCAGACACTCCTAAAACCACTGACACACTCTGCTGGGGGCCAGAAATGAAGATTGGAGGATGCTGATTGGCTAAATGTATGTTGTATGTTGTGTCAGCAGGTCAGTGATTGAACAGAAACATTTTAATCTGAAGTCTAATTAAGTCTAGTCTGAGTGGCTCATCAGACTAAGGCGCTGTCACTATGATCAGAGGATCACGAGTTTGAATCCCGATCATGCTGCATGCTACCGGCAGCCGGAGCCCGAGAGAGCAAAATTGGCTGCGGTCTCTCTGGGTGGGTAAGATGACCCTCTTTCCCCAGCACTACTAAGTAATGTCGGCTGGCTCAGGTGTCTGCCAGGCGATTGATCAGAACTGGGGATTCTGCTCTTTCCTCTGAGTGCGTTGGTTGCCCGGCAGCAATGTATCCCCGGCAGTTGGAAAAGAGGCGGAGCTTGACTTCAGATACATCAGAGGAGGCCTGTGTTAGTCTGCATCCTTCTAGAGTCAGAGACATTACAAGTGATGGGGAGAGTCAATGAATGGGTGGGTCAATAGGCTTCCAAACACATTGGGGAGAAAATTGGGTTAAAAAAAGTCTGGAATAAGGATGAGGGGAGTGGAATATGTTTACTATGACATGGTCTGCTACAGTTATTTAACTAAAAATAACTGAAGACATCCTTTTAGGATGTAGGGTTTTAGGGTTTAGGGTCTAGCCATACGAGTCCAAACTGTTCCCAAACACAAAGCGTTAAACACACACACACACACACACACACACACACACACACACACACACAGCTAAGGAAAGGACTTCAGAACACACTGTTACACTGGACACTGTTCTTTGCTTTCGTGTTATAGTCCCCAAGTGTGTGTCAGAGGAGTAAATATGTGAGCTCTTACATCTCATTGCTACAAACTAGAATACAACAAATCTCATTTGAAATGTGAAGCCTGTAATGACCCAAAGACCCCAAAACAAGCCATCAAACATCACACAGTAGATTAGCACGGTGCAGTCTGCCCGCTTGGATGTGTGGCTGCAGGATTATAACAGTCAGTAAACCAGCTTTGTGGGCGAGGGCATCATCTGCCTGACAGTACACTCGGGTACTAAGGGCAGAACGGAACATTCCATCTCTGGTTACTATCAGCGATGAGGTAAGAAACCAGACGCCTGCAGCCAGCGTCCACTCACACATTCCAGAGTAAGCTTTCTTCAAAGTCTGGTATCAGGTTAGGATTTTAGCCTTGTTATACATTCAGACCAGTCATCTCCGCTGACCTTCTGAACCGCTCCACTGCTGCACATTTCACTATTATATACAGTCCACAGGTAACCCACTGTATGATAAAGCCACCTCTCCAACCTTTAGGTCATGACTAAATTAAATTAAGGCTTATTAAAGTCAAGTCAAGTCAAACAATATGCACAACTCGGGGTGTCCAAACATCTGCAGACACTTGTATGTAACAATATTTACTCAAGAACACTTTCAAATAAATTTTGCCTAATTTTTTTATTTGATTTTATGCCCGAATTTGTTTTTCCTGCCCTCTTAGGAAACAGTCATTTATATTTATATTTATATTTTTATATTTATTTATATTTAATTAATTAAATCAGGTGTGCTGCTGCTGGACTTTAACAGATCTATGAAACAGATGACGAGTATCAGGCATGAAACCTGTTCTTTTAACGACAAAAAACTAAAATTAGAATTAGTTTTTATTTTTATAATTTTTTTACTAATTGATTTGTATTTGTAACTATTCTGCTGACTTACAAAATACACTAACAGCCAAAGAGTTTTCATAAAATACAGTGGTAACCCTACTTACGAGTTTAATCAATGCAGGAGCCGAGCTCGTTAGCTGGTTTGCTCGTTAGCTGGTTTGCTCGTTAGCTGGATGCATTTTCCCCATAAGAATACATGTAAAACTGATTAATCCGTGTCAGCCGGCCAATATACAGTATACTTTAATATGTAAATAATGTGTTTATATGGGTTTTTAAAACATAAACGAGACGACGACGGTGCTCGTGTAGGCTGGTGGCTAAGGAGGACAGGAGGACAGTCGTACGTGTATGGCATGGTTACACTTATCATATGAAAAGTAAAAGTAAAATGTATCTAACTTTCTTGTTCACTACCTTTTGCTGTCTTTGTGTCACTTTCACTAGCACTTTCACTTTCACTGGACAGAGGTCAAAGGTAATGACTGACCTCATCTTCTACGCTAGCATCTAGGAGATGCTACGACTGCCGCGCCCCTAGCGGTTGGCATACTTGAACTAATTTACGCTACTCGTTACTTGGAATTTTATTTGTTACCTGAACAAAAATATTCCGAGATCTCGACTCGTTACCTGGAATACTCGTTAGTAGGGATGCTCGTAAGTAGGGTTACCACTGTACTGTACATGTACTGTACAAGATGTTTATGTGTGCCAGAAAATTAGATTGAAAATGTTATTTAGTCATTTTTGTTAAATCACCATTAGAACAAATATGTGACCCCGACAGGGAAAACCAGGCCAAAGTCACTGGGCAACTTATTGAGATATCGTGTCACTCACATTAGTGACAAAACTTAGCCAGTCAGTATTATTGCTGTAAATGAAAGATAACAGTCTCAGATATCTGTCGGGGTCACATATGTTAAAACTGCTACAATAATAGTCATTTTCTTTATGTGAATGTGCTGGTTTAACTCAGGGGTGTACAACTCTAGTCCTGGAGGTCAGACTCCTGCACAGTTTGGTGATCTTCCTGATCAAACACACTTGATTCAGCTCAGCAGGTTTAACTGTAGTGTCAGAGCAGAGACATCACCAAACTGCTGCACACCGAGCCTCCAGGACTGCAGTTGGACACCCCTAGTTGAACCATTTCCTCGTCTCAGGACAGTCCAGTGTTACTGTAAGTTCTCACCAACACCTGGTTTGGTTAATCAATGCGTCTTTGTGTTAAATCGAGAGCTGGTGATGTAAGAAATCCACGTGATGGCAGAGAACATCAGGAATCACATTATTTTCTTTTACCTATAAAATGACATGTATCATCTGTCATGTCAATAAAGCAATCCAAGAACTGACCTGAGGTCTGTATCAGCTGAATGATGCAAAGAAAGTGAATAATGTAGTATTTTGGAGCTGCCGCCCTGAGATGTGCTGCTGTGCTGTGATCATGGTGAAGACTAAAGAGCAGCATTTCATCGTTTCATTTCATCAAAAGGGGCAAATATGTAATATTTTGCTAATACAAACTCCTCATTTTTGACTCATTTATAAGTCTAATTCTCCAAACACATCAGAAAATAATGAGATTATTACAGAAACGGCCCACAAACCCAGAACAATTAGACTTCTAAAAATATGCCATTTCGTTCTGCATACAGTATGTGCCCCCCCCCCTTCAGAATTGAGATGCTTATGTTCTTGAGCTTAACGAGTAATGAGCTTAATTGCAAGTTCACACTAAAAAAAGCATTTTAGGCTGATGCACTTCTGCAGAAAAGCCAGACTGCTGATTGTTTATTGATTCAGTTTACAGCCTCCCTCTCTCTACTCTCTCTCTCCCTCTCTACTCTGTCTCTACTCTCTCTCTCGCGCTCTCTCTCTCTCTCTCCCTCTCATTCTCTCTCTCTCTCTTTCTCTCTCACCCTCTCTCTCTCTTTCTCTCTCACCCTCTCTCTCTCTTTCTCTCTCACCCTCTCTCTCTCTACTCCCTGTCTCTACCTCTCTCTCCACTTCATCTCTACTCTCTTTCTCTCTCTCTCTTTCTCTACTCATTGTCTCTACTCTCTCTCTCTCTACTCCCTGTCCCTA
>BRDA01065226.1:3288-13288 GCA_036984385.1 Crenuchus spilurus
GGGATGAATGCTCGTAGGGATGATTGCTCATAAGGTCCATTGCTCAGCTCTAGAGCCTTATAAAAACAAGGTCCATTGCTCATTTTAAGGTTCATTGCTAAGGAGGACAGGAGGACGGGCGTACGTGTATGGCATGGTTACACTTATCATATGAAAAGTAAAAGTAACTTTCTTGTTCACTACCTTTTGCTACCTTAGCGTCGCTTTCACTAGCACTTTCACTTTCACTGGACATCGGTCAAAGGTAATGACTGACCTCTTCTTCTACGCTAGCATCTAGGGGATGCTATGACCACCGCGCCCCTAGCGGTTGGCATACTTGAACTAACTTAGGCTACTCGTTACTTGGAATTTTACTCGTTACCTGGAACAAAAATATTCCGAGATCTCGACTCGTTACCTGGAATACTCGTTAGTAGGGATGCTCGTAAGTAGGGTTACCACTGTAATTCCGAACAGTTTGCATTTTTTTCAAGGCTTGTCCCTATTTCCATTACATCCAGCTCTGGATTTGCCAGATTGTGGCAACGATCCAAGGAGAGCCAAGATTACTATCCACAGCACCTGTAGAGCAACTAGGGGCTTATGTTCCTGTTGATTCACTGCCGACCTTCTTGTCACAAGGCTGGTTCCTTAACCACAAACCCACAGATGCCCGGTAACAGTAGAAATGGTTTTGAAAGGTCTGCTGGGATTTGAACTCAAGTCATCATTTTTTTCTGAAAACTCAACAAGACCTCTGAATACAGTTTGTGCCCATATCTTTCTGTTATATGTGCACTTGAAATGAATACATTTTCTTATAAGAACATGGTAGCATGTCGAAATAATTGCACATGGTAATGAAACGTATGCCTGAGCTGAAGCTGACAGACATTATGTTGCAAAATGTTGAAGCATCCCTTTAATCATTATTCCTTTCAGTGGTACAGAAGCACGTAGCGCTTGCTCTATCTCCCTCAGCTGGTGTTTGGAGGGAAAAGAAGGGGGGGGTGACGTTTTCAGCAGACAGGCAGGCAGGTGAGCACATACACACACCCCGACAGACGCCCAGATTCAGGCAGATGTCTCTGCATGTTTCAGAGAGTTAAGTTTGGACATGGAGCAACAGGAGACAAGCCATGTCTGTCTCTGATAGAGATGATGGAATTGCAGCTTGCTGTGACAAAATGAGAGGATTAGAGTGCATGTGTGTGTGTGCATGTGTACGTGCGAGTGTGTATGTGTGTGTTTAGTGACATGTTCTTATACAGCAGACATTCTTCAGAGCTTTCCTCATGAGAACTTGTTCGCTCCCCATAGAGAAAGGTACATCCTCTGTCAGAGGCTTTTTCCCTCTGCTAAAAGCTCTTAAACAGGTGCCACACACGTTTCAAATAAATTACCACAATCTCCACCATTACCATAGCACACCTGACAAGCCTGCTTCTATAGACTGGGCCTCGGATGAAAAGCAGATCCATCATTCAAATGATGAGCCTCGCTGTAAATAAAGTGACTGTCATAATGGAATCATCTTAAATCTTATGTTGTTGCTTCTATTGCATTTTTTTTAAGTTTGGTACCTGGCCTGGGACGTCACAGATGCCACAAATAAATAATAGAGCACATTAGTCAGTTGTAGCAGAGTGCAAAACAATCCTGGGTAAAGGATGTTATTTCACTGATACCCAAAAGTGCATAACAAGCTACTGGGTGAAGCATCTCAAAAACTGCCCACTTTTGGGATGTTCTTGAGCTGCCATTGTGAAGGTGTACCAAGGATGGACTTTTTTCACATTGAATGCCTCCCAATGGAGCCATGGGCCATCCTCTACTTGGATGGTAGGTAGTTATTCTATCTGAAGTACTCTGAAGTGCAGTTGTAAATACTGTAAATTCTTATATAGTCCATTTCTTTTTATTTTGGTGTAGTTTTCGTTTGGGATTTTGAGGTGTGGCCGTAATAAAGGCACTTGGTGAACACTTACCTTTTGGGTTCTTGACTTTACCTCCTTCCCATTGCCACAAAAATCAACATCAAGGGATCTGTGACTACTTAGATCCACAGTACCAAAGGCCCTTAACCCTCTGAAGGCATATTAAAAAATTCAGCAAAAACATGTTTATAACTCTGTAAGATGTTATCCTACAAACAAAATTAAACACCCCGAAAATCTTAAAGGGTCTAATTTTCAAATTGATATAGCTTGAATCAAAATATATATTTAGATATTTAATTAGCTCAAATAAGCTTTAAAGAAAAAGCTTAAATAAGCAGAGACACATTTTTCAGAGCGAGTCAGACAGCTGCGCATTTTTTCCCACCAAATCATGCTAAATGTGATTCCGGGCATTCCATTGGTGGATTGCTGGTACAAATATGCACCATCAAACAAAACAGCTCTCACCTCATAAATCTCATAAATATTCAATATAGGAACCACTGAATGAGCAAAACAGAGTGTCACCTCACATTAGCTAAGCCTTAGAAATAAAAACCACATACAGTTTCTATAAACTGTAATGAGCAGTGTGTAGCCAACACCTCTGTTTATTCAGTTCTGAGCTCAAAAGTCTTGGACAGAAATGTTTAGAGTGTTTTTTCACAATATATCAGCACATCTGAAAACAGGTTTTTGGAAAATCTAAGTTTAGAGCAGATTTAATCAAAATATAGATTTATGACACTCTATAAAAATGTCAAAGCATGTCAGACTAAATTAGAGTGTCTGAAATAGCCTCAGACTCCAGAGGGTTAAATGAAAGTGATTCAGTCCACTCATCACACTGTTATGAAGCAACATTCCTAAGTAATGAAATGTAGGCAGAGATGCCTTATTATATTAAGAACAGAACATATTTGTGAAATATATTGATGCCCTGAAAATAAATTAGTAATTTCATTTCATATTCCTAATATACGGTAATCAGAGCTTGGCATCTGAATGTTCCTTGACTTGGGAATGATGCTCCTTTAGTGTTATGAATGGAACAAATGTCCATCACTGGAAGTGAAGGCCATTTACATGAATACAATGATATTTACAGCATAAAACTCATGTCTTCTTGGGAATATTGGCATAAACTGTTCATAAAAACTTGAATACTGCCTGTACATATATCAGGAAGCCCATGTTTAGCTCTCAAATGAAGTGTTTCATTTCTCAGCCTGAAATTCCCATGGATGTTAGAAAAAATAACTCCAAACATCCCTGTGGATTTCAGCCAGAGAAATATTAGAAATATTAGATTTATTGACTAGATTTAAGATGATTTCACTTGCCGAGATATCACTTCTTTTGCAGTGTTGTGGATCAAACGCCCTCCAAAGTACCTCTCAAGAAATCAAGCCCATGAATTATACACTGTATATATTGTGGTAGATTGAAGGTCACTGAAGGATTGAAGCTGATTGAAGTGAATGAGCGCGTTAGCCCGCAGTCACACGGAGCTGAAGCCTTTGATGTGAGCTCAGCCATATTGGCAGCCTAACAGTCGGATCTGCACATGCCCATCACCGCCACGCTCCCTGACCGGCCGTGCCTGGAGCCACTCCGCATCGGCCAGTGGACGACAGACAGTCGCCCGGATCCACAGCGACATTTCTGAACAGATGACAGAGGTGAATTATTCACATTGTTATGGAAGCTCTCTCTCCTCTTCCTCCATAAATCTTCCTCTCTGAGAGATGGATCGAGTGACAGATGGAAGGGAAGTGGAGTGACTCCTGCCATCAATTTTTTTTGGTGAATTTATTTATTTTTAAACATGCTCATCACACTCAAAAGACTCTCATAATTCAGTGAGATTTGACACTTGATTCAACATTCATCACTGGAAATAAATGAAAGGCTGAATGTGTATACAGCTGGAACAGGATTATTGTAAATTATGAATCAGATCAGATTCTCAGTTTAGATTTTGTCACTAAAGGTGAGTCAAATGATTATGATGAGAGTTAATGATCATTGCAATGTGTCTCCTTAGTCTTAGATTAAATTACAATACAAATGGTGAATCACTGTTTTAAATTATTTTATATTTAAATTCTTAATCTGACTGAGAAACTGATCCTAAATAGTTTTGTTGTTTTGTTTTTACTCAAAAGTTTATTTATTTATTTTTTTGTAATCAAGATATTGTTATTATTCTTTGATTTTTGATTAATTTGTTTTAGTTACGTTTTGCAATTTTTGTTTTCTTTTTCTTTTTTTATTGTTTTGTGGTAGTTTTAATCAAAACTTTTGTTGTTTTTTGTTTTCCTTTTTTAATCAAGTTTTTTTTATATTTTTGTTTTGGTTTTAGGCAAATGTTTTGTTATTTTTGTTTTGCTTGTTTTAATAAAATTTAGTTATTTTTGTTTTGTTTTTAATATTTTTTATTGTTTTTAACAATACTTGTTTTTTTATAGTTTTATTGATTTTTGTTTTCTTTTGTTTCAATCAAGTTTTGTAATTTTTTGTCTTGTTTTTAATCACTTTTTATTGTTTTTAACAGTACTTGTTTTTTACAGCTTTATTGGGTTTTTTTTTGTTTTGTTTTGTTTTAATCAAGTTTTGCTATTTTTGTTTTGTTTCATTTTTAATCAAAAATTATTGTTCTTTTATTTTGTTTTGAAACAAGAATTTTGTTATCTGTACAATACCAGTCAAAGCTTTGGACACACCTACTCATTCAATGTTTTTATTTTATTTATTTATTTATTTTGTAAATGAATACTGAAGTGTTCCAGACTATGAAGGAACACATAATGAATCATGTAGTAAACTTAAAAGTTTTAGATTTTACTTCAAAGTAGACACACAACTGATGTCTCAAACACCTTAAAGGGGCAATAAATGCAAGTCATGATCTCTTGACGAGACACAGCTGTTAACTGAAAGCCATTCCAGGTGACTACCTCATAAAGCTGACTGAGAAAATGCCAAGAAAGCTGCATCTAAGCAAGAGGTGCCTACTGTGAAGAATCTAAAATATAAAACATATTCTGGTTTCTTTAACACTGTTTTCTTTACTACATAACTCCATATGTGTTTCTTCATAGTTTGGATGACTTATTTCTCCTTTCTTTCTTACAGTAACTGTACAGGTAAATGATGCTCCAGTTGGATGTCTGAGGTGCAAGTGAGTCAGCAGGGACGGGGTTAAGTTCTCGCTTCATGTAGTCACGGCCAGAGGCTGTTTGTTTCTCTTTAAAATGGGCGACGCGCCACATGCCGAGGTCATTAGTCTTGACGAAAAAAGAAATACTGTCCTTCAGTTATTATAAAGGACAACATGTCAATGGGCAAATTAACTTTTTTTCCTTGTCACACTTTTTTTATTTTCCAAAAGACCTTGACTTTTTCCTCTGTTTCGTCCTTTATAAATGGGCTAACTTTTGTTTGCCGTACAGGTGAAATATGCTCCTATCACAGCTGGTGGGATAGTGGACAAATTACTGAGCACAGGGCACTTCTTTCAAGCTGTGAATATCTTCTGACTTCACTGTGGTTTGAGTGAAAAGGAGCAATATAACAACTGTCAGTCATGAATCAATTAAGACCAGTTGTTTGGATGCAGCTGTCAGTGTCGGTTCACTCAATATACCATCAAAAATGGATGGTTTGTCAATTGAGCCTAAACAGAAAATGCTTTGTATAGCAAGCAGTTTAACTCAACTCAAATAAACATGTTGAATGGATGCAACAGTGCAAACAAACTTCAGTTCCTACAAACTGTATATTTTGCATGTTGCACATATGTCAATCACTGTGTCGGGTACCAACAACTCATCAACAAATCAGCTCTTCAAAGCACTCTTTTCATTCGCTATCCTTAACCACAATTACCAGCTGCTGATGGATACAGGCCTCTCCGTGGCGAGGCCCTTACAGTAGATTGCCAATTTGGACGTTTGTGGCTTTTCTCTTCTTCTTCTTTTACTCATTGTTCTCTCAGGCCAGGCTGCTGTCATGGGGCTAGTGGGAGCCTGCAGCACTGGGGCCCGGACCCTACAAGAACGAAGGGGTGTCAAAACGCATGGACCGGGCCATTTATCATGTAATCTGGAGAGCGAATGGACGGGGCGCTATCAGCAATCTGCTATTGATCCCCTGCAGGAGCCTTGCTATTGTTCATCTGTGGAGCAGGACTGGCACCCAGCATTAATGAAAGAAACTAAACAATGCATAGCAATCAGAGGGGCTGAATCACAGGCTTGGCAGAAGGGGGGGGAGAAGGAGAAACGAAAGACAAGACACAAGAAAAAGAAAGTTTTGGAGAAAGAACTTTTGTTATTGTATGTGTTGCGAACTCGCATTACGAGATTGCGATGGAGTGTCACCGCGCAACCCTTGGGGACTTCAGAGTCGACCCTGGCGGAGCGCCATACGTTTTAAGTCGTGGCCCAACGGCACAGAGATGGAAAGTGGAGGATGCATCATTACCTCAAGCTGCCTGTTCATTTGGCTTGACGTTAATTGAAGAAGAGTGAAAAATAAAGGCTTCTCAGATGCATTTCTACATGACTTTGAAGGACACCAGTCTTAGAGAAAGGTGGCTAGTGGTTCCAGTCTTGATTGGATCGTTAGTGAGCTGGAATTTGACAACAATAAAGAACCCTTCACGATATAATACCATGTTTAAATATCTGCTCCTGGACCTTCACAACATTTTGGAGATGTTTTAGTGCTTTTTAGCTTCTTCAAAGTTGTTATCGCCGTTTTCAGAATCTCTCTTGATTCATATTACGGAGTTACGACACAGAACAACGTTGATTGGTTTGGAGTTGGGCAGGTGCTCAAAAAGGCCCCGAGGACCTTCTGCTCCATCTCTCTCTTCTCTCTCTCTCCTCTCTCCATCTGTGATGTCATCTCATATCATCCTCTCCATCCTCAACCTCCATCACAAAAGCGTTTACAGTGCAGAATGAAAGCCCAGTGGTAGGATTTAAGAGAAGTATTTCACCACTGAAATGTCTATAAATTAATCATATTCAAACATCAGAAATGATTCTTGTGAAAAAAAGGGAAGTAATGAAAATCAACAGTAAATAAAAAGGCCTAAAATATGTCACTTTATATTTATTTACATTAATTAAATTATGAACACAAGTGAAAAAATTATAATATGGGCCCCGAGTGGCTCAGCAGGTTAAGACGCTGACACTATGACCAGAGGATCGCGAGTTTCATGCTGTTTGCCATCAACAGCCGAGGCCCAAGAGAGCCAAAATTGGTAGTGCTCTCTCTGGGCGGGTAGATGGCGCTCTCTCTCTCTATCACTCACACTGCAATGTCCACTGGCTCAGGCGTCTACTGATTGGTCCATTAGAAGCTGGGAATCCTGCGCTTTCCTCCGATCACAGTGCAAAGTGATGGGGAGAGCCCCCTAGTGGATGGGATGAGTTAATTGGCTACTACTACATTGGGAAGGGGATAAATTTGGCAAAAAAAATAAATAAATAAAATTAAAAAAATAAAAAAATAAAAAAAAAAAAAATAATAATAATAATAATAATAATAATAATAATAATAATAATAATAATAATAATAATAATAATAATAATCTGTAGTAAATTGCTACATTAACATTTGTAATAATTCATATTCTGGAGGTATGAGTACATGCACAGAAGAAAAGTACAGAATGAGACTTCTGTTGAGAACCAATTGAAAGGTTATAAGAGGGATCGTTGTTGAGCATCATTTACAATCATTTATCCACAAATTAAGCCTTTAAGTGGGCCATCATGATCTTTTCAGTTAATAGCCATCCATATAACACATAAGTCAAAGCTAAAACACATTCCCAATAGTGACTGACTGTTGTCACTGCAGTGTAAGACTAGGCTTAATCCATGTCTGAGAAAGCAGCCCCTTCAGTCTATTTCAGGCCTGAGTTCTCCTTTCGGAAGGTTAAGCTGTTACCATGCTCTCCTCTTTATCTGAGAATGTGGTGTTATTCCATTGCAAAGTTTTCATGTGTCATAAATAAGATGGCAGTGAGATGAATTGGAGAGAAATGCCGAGGCAGCTGAGGTGCCTGTTGTCAGACTAACTGTCTATTGAAGACGAAGGAGAGGCATTTTCTCTCTCTCTCCCCTCATAAAACAGTGCGATTGCCCATAGCATCACCATCTGTCGGTGACTGGAGGGTGAAACAGTAAACACTCTGCTTGTGTGTGTGTGTGTGTGTGTGTGTGCGTGTGTGTGTGTGTGTGTGTGTGTGCGCACACAAGGGTAAAAGTGGGATTCATTCCAAAGCTGGTACCCCTCAACTCAACTCTGCGTGGGATGACTGATGCAATTCTTTTTGCATTTAACACACTCAATATTTATCCATTAATGCATCTGTCTGACGGCCAAGTTCACTGTGAGCTTTCGAACAATGCACTTTAGTGACTTACTGAGTCAATCTTCTCTCTCTCTTTATCTCTGTCTCTCTATCTCTTTATCTATCTCTCTGTCTCTCTCTCTCTTTATCTCTGTCTATCTATCTCTTTATCTATCTTTCTGTCTCTCTCTCTCTTTATCTCTGTCTATCTATCTCTTTATCTATCTCTTTATCTCTGTCTATCTCTTTATCTATCTCTCTGTCTCTCTCTTTATCTCTCTCTCTCTCTTTATCTCTGTCTCTCTATCTCTCCATCTCTCTCTCTATCTCTGTCTATCTCTTTATCTATCACTCTGTCTCTCTATCTCTTTATCTATCTATCTCTATCTCTATCTCTCTCTTTACCTATCTCTCTGTCTGTCTCTCTCTCTCTTTATCTCTCTCTCTCTCTCTATCTGTCTCTCTCTCTCTTTATCTATCTCTCTGTCTCTCTCTTTATCTATCTATCTATCTATCTCTCTCTCTTTATCTATCTCTCTGTCTCTCTCTCTCTTTATCTCTCTCTCTATCTATCTCTGTCTATCTCTTTATCTATCTGTCTATCTCTTTATCTATCTCTGTCTATCTCTTTATTTATCTCTGTCTATCTCTCTCTCTTTATCTATCTCTCTCTCTTTTTATCTCTGTCTATCTATCTCTTTATCTATCTCTGTCTCTCTCTGTCTCTTTATCTATCTCTCTCTCTTTATCTCTGTCTCTCTCTCTCTCTTTATCTCTCTCTCTCTCTTTATCTCTGTCTCTCTCTCTCTTTATCTCTCTCTCTCTCTCTCTCTCTTATCTATCTCTGTCTATCTCTTTATCTCTCTCTCTCTTTCTCTTTATCTATCTCTCTGTCTCTCTATCTCTTTATCTATCTATATCTCTCTCTTTATCTATCTCTCTGTCTGTCTCTCTCACTATCTCTCTCTCTCTTTATCTGTCTCTCTCTTTCTCTTTATCTATCTCTCTGTCTCTCTCTTTATCTATCTCTCTGTCTCTCTCTCTCTCTTTATCTATCTCTCTGTCTCTCTCTCTCTTTATCTCTCTCTCTATCTATCTCTGTCTATCTCTTTATCTATCTGTCTATCTCTTTATCTATCTCTATCTCTTGATCTATCTCTGTCTATCTCTTTATCTATCTCTCCCTCTCTCTCTTTATCTATCTTTGTCTATCTCTCTCTTTATCTATCTATCTCTCTTTATCTCTGTCTATCTATCTCTTTATCTCTCTCTCTCTCTCTCTCTCTCTCTCTCTCTCTCTCTATCTCTCTCTCTTTATCTATCTCTGTCTATCTCTCTCTTTATCTATCTCTCTCTCTCTTTATCTCTGTCTATCTATCTCTTTATCTCTCTGTCTCTCTCTCTCTCTTTATCTCTCTGTGTCTCTCTCTCTTATCTATCTCTGTCTATCTCTTTATCTCTCTCTCTCTTTATCTCTCTCTCTCTCTCTCTCTTTATCTATCTCTGTCTATCTCTCTCTCTTTATCTATCTCTCTCTCTGTGTATCTATCTCTATCTCTCTTTATCTCTCTGTCTCTCTCTCTCTCTTTATCTCTCTCTCTCTCTCTCTTTCTTTATCTATCTCTGTCTCTCTCTTTACCTATCTCTGTCTCTCTCTTTATCTATCTCTATCTCTCTTTATCTATCTCTCTGTCTCTCTCTT
>BRDA01065232.1:0-21652 GCA_036984385.1 Crenuchus spilurus
CCATAAACAGCCTCAATAAACACTATTAATCACTAGAATAGGAGATGTTAGTCAATAAACAACCTCAATAAACACTATTAATCACTAGAATAGAAGATATTAGTCCATAAACAGCCTAAATAGACACTATTAATCACTAGAATAGGAGATATTAGTCCATAAACAACCTCAATAAACACTATTAATCACTAGAATAGGAGATATTGGTCCATAAACAACGTTAATAAACACTACTAATCACTAGAATAGGAGATATTAGTCTATAAACATCCTCAATAAACACTATTAATCACTAGAATAGGAGATGTGTACAAACATTTGTCAACAAGAGTATGATTTTGAGAACGATTGGATTGAATATTATAGTATTAGTGAAATAAATGATATAGTGTTAATGCTAGCTCAAAGCACGTTCCTCTAATATACCTGTGTTGAGTAAACAATTGTACTAAGGCATATAGACTCACTGTACACATACAAATACAATAACAAAACACATCTGCCATCATTTTAGAAATCTTGTTTTGTTCTTTAATGAAAGTCTTTGTTGACAATTCAACACCTTTTTTGTATCAATGCTGTTGCATCTCCCTCAACATTCTCCTTTTAATGAGCGATCCATGAGTGCCTTGACCTCACTGAGTAGGGAGCTGACCATGTCTGCATGCACCAAGAGTGATTATTTAGATCACAGGAGGTCACAAAGGCACTTCAGTTCCCAACTTCATCAAATCAGTCTCACCACAGAGACAACAGTGCCAGTCTGAAGCTACTGAGGGAAAGGCATGGCCTGAGGAGACTGGGAATCACCGACATTAACTCTGTTTTTGTTAAAAAGGCACGCAGCACTGTAATGATTCATTCAGTGCAACCTCCCCTTGAGAGCGAGAGGAGGAAACGAGGGGGGGGGGATAACTCAGTAGATTTGCTTTGTTCAATTCATGCACAATAATTTTCCCTCCATTTCACCATCGATCAAAAGCCACAGCAGAGGAGTGGACGCAGTCTCCTAGCCTGCACTCAGCATGCTGATGTTACACAAGCTGTCCCTGACTGAGAAGCTTTTGAAGGGCATGATGGGGAGCATCTCTGACTGGCCTTGGGCCTTCAGCTCCGCCCAGCTGACGCTTCGATCTGCGTTTCAGCTGGTGCTGAGGAAGCAAAGCTAAGCAATATTAAAATAATCTGCTCCCACTGATGAGAAAACAGACCCCCTTATCCTGACAGTTACGATTACTCTGATATCGACCAGTTTGCTTGTTTAAATAACGAAAGCCAGAGGTTTAAGTACTACCGAAACTCAGGAGACTGATTTGAAGTAAGGTGTAATGATTTTCTTTCCTCCTTGTATATCACAGACCCACCACAGCTTCAGTAGCTTAACACTTTTATCTCCTATGGCTTAATCATGCAAAAGATGCCTGATGAAATATTAATGTAAATAACAAGACCATGATTTTAAGTCGTAATGCTTCTACAATTTATACATTACAATAGGAGATATTAGTCCACAAACAACTTAAATAAACACTATTAATCACTAAGAGATATTTATTCAAAAACAACCTTAATAAAGACTGTTAACCCTCTGGAGTCGGCATTCCCGACAGCGGGGACAAAATCAAAATTCCATAAAAACACTTACACATACATAACATACCCCCGGAAACCTTAAAGGGTCTACTTTTCAAATACGTATAGCTTGAATTGAAATATATTGTTAGATATTTGTGAGAGGAGCTTAAATAAGCAGATACATGTTTTACAGAGTGAGTCAGACAGCTGCACTTTATTTTCCTGCCAAATAACATGATTTGTCATTCATATGATAATGACATGTTAATTCCAATGAAATGTGTGGATTGTGAACCGAACACAGACCTCTCACCTGAGTGTTCTCATGAATATTCAATGTAGGGATAGTGGCTGAGGAAAACTCACATTTGTTCAGCTTTAGAATTAAAGCTGTAATGAGCAGTATGTAGTCAACACCTCTGTTTATTCAGTTCTGAGCTCAAAAGTCTTGGCTAGAAATGTTTAGAGAGTGTTTTTTCCACAATATATCATCACATCTGAAAGTAGGTTTTTGGACACTCTTACTGTTATGACACTGTTTTTGCTGAGTTTGTTCTGAACAAAAGTCTGTATAACACTTTGGAAACAAATATTTTAGGCAGGTTTAATTTGTAAACAACTTCAATAACAACTATTTAATCCTAGAACAGGAGATATCAGTGTATAAACAACCTCAATAAACATTAAACACTAGAATAGAAGATATTAGTCAATGAACAACTGCAAAAAACACTATTAATTAAATGACCATAGCAAGATTGTGTTTTCAAAATGTAATACTTCAACATGTATCCAAGTATATTTGTGTAAAATCTTTTTTTTTTTAGCAGTTATAGTTTGTAAAATCCAATTCCTAGATCTTTTGTGGATTTTGTTTCAATCTGTTGGTTCAGTCTTTAGTGTTAGTTGTAGTCCAGGTCATGTGATGATCTGATTCTTGATGGAGCCTATCCCCATACAACTGAACAAAACCAAACTGGCGGTGGTGGGGAGAAAAGTAAAAAAAAAGAAAGTAATCAACAGAGAAAAGTGGGTGTGCTGGTTTGTTTTATTGGTTGGTGGTGACTGGTGATTGGTTGAGACATCAGGTGAGGGCATAATGTAACAACGTCTACCTGGCAGAACTTTCGCTAGGTTTACATTCATACAGATACCAGATTAATTTGAAGCCGTGCTGCAGAAGAACCACTTCTGATTGCTCAAAGCAGTGAAGTAGAGAGAACTTCATTGGGTCACTCGCCTTATTACTGGTTGAAGGGCCATTTAACAAGCATTCTGTCCTGAAGACATCCCTATAGATTGCAACCTCTAACTAGCCTACTCGCACTGTAGTCAAGTTATGTTACCTATTCATTATTATTACCAGAGAGAAAAACATTCTTCATAGTAAAACACAACACAATTACTGTCCTCACATCTAAATGCTTGTTTACTATCACAGTTGACAGAATAGCACAGCGGCTAAATGCTAATTAACCAGAAGCCCACCATTTACAACACTAAACAGAGCTTTCCAGGGGATTTGGCTGAAGATTTTTTTCTCTATAAAGTTTTTTTCTCTGTATTTGCATTTTAATATAACAGTTAGCTTGTTGCTGGCTATTTAAGGGCATTTTCATGCTAGAGTATTTTCCCCCTCCAGACCCTGTATGCTTGTACATGTTGGGCATGTTTGGTTAAGTGTAAAAGCTGTTTTCATGGCCGGCAGCTGAGCCCTTAAGTTCCTACAGTTTTAAGAAACAGTTGAGAAGACTAATACTGAATTTACATGTCAGCAACATTACTTAAATTCAGTTAAGTTTCCTGAATTTCCCGCAAGGGATTAATAAAGTATATATCTATCTATCTATCTATCTATCTTAACACTAACGCATGTAAACACTGGTGATATCATTGCTTACAAAATGACGACCAAAGGAAAGCTTTTGCCATTACTTTTATTTTTCACAATGTGAAGAACCTACATGGCTCTGCGTCAGATTTCCAAAAGTATCGTTTTTCCAGATTCTTTAAACTTTAGAAAAGTTCCTCAAATGCACACAACTTGTTGAAAATAGGCTTCTTTAAAGAATCAGCCATTTAAAAGACTTAAAAATAAAGTTTTTCATCTGTTAGATCACTCAAAGAACCTTTATTTTTAAGAGTGTAGGCTATGTATTTGCCTGAAAACCTTTCAGTCATGATTTTTTAAATTTAATTTTGTTTAATTAAAGTAATAACTTTTTTTCATTTTTAACTGCTTAAAATGATATGATACAATAGTAATTAAACATTTTTTTTCTTCTAGAACCATATTAGGAATTCATTTTTAAGAGTGCCTCTTAATTAATAAACTGGATATGTATTGTAATTATACCTGTCATTATAGCTATTGCACAGATATAAAACAACAATTTAGTCAATAATGTCATGATTCATTATAAGGCTGCAGCTATCAGCAGTATCCATTATTAAATTAGTATTTAGTAATTTATTATTCATTTGATTAATGAAGTAAATTGACAAGAAATACTTTTGCTTTATTAAAAAGTTGCATTAACTATTGCTCTTAAATAATAGCAACTATATATAAGTTTCCAAAAATTTGGTTGGTTTTATTTATAGAAAATTCAGCAGTTTACTGATTTAAATTGGTGACAATTACATTATCTGTTAAAACTACATCTATTTAGTGCATTTAAACCAGTATTGAAGTATCATAACTGTGTGTGTGCATGCACATGTGTGTGTGTGTGTGTGTGTGTGTGTGAGAGAGAGTGAGATTGAGAGAGTGAGAGTGAGTGAATGAGGCTTTCTCAATGTGTGTTACTGAGCAAAGCTTAGCTAAATTATGGTCTTCATAACTAGCCGCCATATTGATTTACGTTCTTAGCTAGTAATTACATTTAACATACATTTCTTACTATCCTTCATCTCCACTAGCAATCATATTGATTTACATTTAATACTAATGTTAACATAATCTTGTGTTGTGTGGTCTGGATAGGTAGACTGGATGTTTTCTCTTGAGCTGCCGAAGTACTGGCATTGTGCTATTATGCTAGGCTAATTCAGCAATACCACAGAAACATTGTGCAGAGGGTTTGTTTTTGTTTGTTTGTTTTTTTCAATTTGAAATGATCTCAGACATTGGACATTTTTTGGCTAGTCTCCTCTGTTTGTCCCTCGCTATTTTCTTTCTTTCTTTCTTTTTGAAACTCCATGCAATCAGATACACATAATAATAGCTGCCCACAGTGTAAGCACATTGTCAGACAGTAATAACCTTCCAGGTGTAACACAGTGAGCTGTACAAAGTTCTGTGTATTAAATAAAGCCTTTTCATTGGTAACGTTTAACAGAAGAAAAATAGGTAGATTTTGTTGCCTTGGATATTTCTCGCCAGCTTGAACCATCAAACTTTCAGTCCCAAGACTGTTCACTAACGTGTAGACCATAGCTGCCCCCAGTCGAGTAACTAAGTTGTAATCAAGTTTCTCAAGGAATTGTTAAAGATGTAATCTATTGAATGTCAATAACAGTTAAAAATAGATCCCATGCATCTTTCCTTGTCCATTTTCATACCTCTTGTATTAATATTTACTAGCCCTGTAGCCTCAGTGTACATAAAGAAGCATTTGTAATTATGCAATGTAACTATGCAGCATGCGGCTGGGAGCCAGGCGGTGGAATAAAATGTATGCTGTTGGTTGACTCTCCAAGGCTTTTTCTGTAGCTGTAAACCATGTACAGAGCAGATCAATACGCTCTCCGATAGAGCAGCTAATGCACTCACCGCTGATTCTGCTCAGCATGACAGTGGCCGACAAGCCCTGTGTGGAGTGTTTATTACAGACCATCCGCAACCAGAGGAAGGAGAGAGAGAGCCAGTCAAATGTGCATTACCACGTGTCAGTAGCAGTTAAGATTGGCAAGAGCGTCAGCAACCATGGGATAAACAACCCGAGGGCACTGCTTTTTGTGTACCTGCAACAGCCATACATATTAGCTTTAGATCGCTTGCTGGTTTACTTGAGATAAATGGTGTTGAACAATCATTTATTTCACATAATAAATGACTTAGGCCTATGACATCCTCTATCTGTAAACAGCAACAGGTAGCAATAAAACTACAGCTGCTATTTATACAGGGCAATCATATTGCCACATCTCCTCCTGTCTGTTTTCTCCTTAAACACAGTCTAATCCTCTGCTCATACCATCAAAATGCTAATATCCTATCTCCTTGAAAGGCCAAGACATTTTTTTCCCCTCATCTCATTTTCCTCAGCTAAAAAAGACCTTTTTTGTGTGTAGGGGAGAGGATCAATAGATCAGTGAAGCTCAAAATATATTAGCTTACAAGCTGAAGGCAATCGAGATGAGAAGGTGTAAAGAATAGCATGCCCTTATATCCCTCACGGATGTTAGTCGATAGATGCACAAAGGAGGCGCCCGAAAATAAACTCCATTAGCCGTTGCTATTAGCATGCCATTAGCACTTACACTTTTTGCTGAGTTGCATTCATAAGACAGCAGAGCAAACACGGTTGGGACTTTGGCTGGTGAGCAGTTTGAATTTATTCAGTGAATTCCCAAAGTTAACAGCAGTTGCTTAGCAAGTCAAACATTCTACTGAAATTATTAACAATGAGCAACCGTTCTGTTTGTTTACCATTAGCATGCTGCTAATTCTGTTAACTGCTATTGCTTTGCCACTGCTGCATACTGTAGCCCATTCACAGTTTCCATTCTGTGGAATAGTTGGTGTAGATAAGATAGAAGAAGGTGCCATTGTCTTTGAGGGCAATAATGGAGAGATAGAAACAAATCAATAATCTAATTGTAACACAGACATTCTTGAGACAGGCATTCTCCAGCTGGTGCAAAACGTAATTGTCAATTGCACTCTTGCACACTGCTGAGGTGTTTTTTTTTGTCTTTTTTGCTGGAGTGGGCATGCTCAGGATGTGTAGAGAAGTTTTCAGGGTCAGCAGACAGAGTTTGTGCTTTTCAATATGCAGACAGGCTTTGTCTGCAATTGTAATGGGTAAGCAAGGAATATCGAGTGGTCAGTCACTATAGTTAGAGCCTAAGTTCTCTCAAATGGCTAGTGAAGTCCACTGCAAATGCTTGGACCTTGCCAAAGTCACAGTCCTGAGTGTCCTTCTACAGAGCTAACGCTGCCAGAAAAGCTTCTTTGGAGGGATGCCATTGAAGAAACATGTTTGGTATTATAGATCTTTAAGGGCAACATCCTGTGAAAGGGTTTTTAGAATGGATCTTCCATGGCATCGCTCCAAAGAACCCTTTTTTTGCCACTTTTATTTTTGTAGGAACTTCTTCATTTTTTTGTGTTCCTATCAAAACTGAAAGTTTCACTATATCCTATCTATTTCATCCATGCCTTGGCCTTCAGCTGTGACTGGCCTGCAGCCCGTGTCACTCAAGCCTGTAGCCCACCGGAGCAGACAGTGTAACAAGTAGGCCAGCTGCGGATAATCTGAATGTTGTTCGCTCAGGTGGGCTGTGTGGAGGTTCCACTCCACTGTGCGAGAGAACTGTCTCTCTTTCTCACTCTCTTTTTCCAGCAGCGCAAATCGATGGGCTCTGTCAAGGAGAGGGGTGCAGACTCGACGATTTCCAGCCCTGCGATTGTAATCGTGCCGAATCGCCAGGCCCAGGATACTGCTGCTTATCCCGCAGTTTTGTGAAATGGAATCTGAAATTGAACTCAGAATGGCTCCTATAGAAAGAGCCACTGTTTGATTAGCTCTGCAATGGCCTGAAAAGTCGAGAATACATACGGTGTTCTTGATTTGATTCATGGTTTGTGGACTGTGTTTGTGAAAAAAATGTACAACTTTCATAATGATACCCTTTATAATGATACCTTCATGTTGTTTCATATATAGTGTATTGCAGGGATCTTAAAGTGCATGTTTCCATATGGCAGGTTTGAACCCATTGTATATGTATGTGGAGGAGTTGCTATGCCAATCCCTGCAGTGACAGAACATCATCTTACCATTTCCTTCATAACTAAGTGCCCTTTGTGACTGGGAGGATCTTTCATGGTTTTATCGTTGTATTGGCCTTGATGTTTCGTGTTGCTTTGGGATATGTGCTTGAATAGAGATTGCTATGCCAATCCCTGCAGTGATATACCATCAACAGCTCACCAGTTCCTCCGCAACTAAGTGCCCTTTGTGACTGGAAGGTCCTTTTGTGGTGTTGTCAATGTATTGAGCCTTGATACCTCCTGATGCTTTGGGATATGTGCTTGACTAGAGGTTGCTATGCCAATCCCTGGAGTGATACACCATCAATATCACACCGGTTCTTCGATAACTAAGTGCCCTTTGTGACTGGAAGGCCCTTTTGTGTCATTGCGAGTGTGTTGGCCTGTTGCTTTTCTTCAAACTTCCTGCAACAGTGCTGGAACTGGAGATTGTGCCTGCCTGTACTGATGGAATATTTCCCCCAGTGTGTAATTTGGAGAGCTGGCAGGGTGGAGGCTGTGAGCATGGCCTAGCTGTAATGGATTGTATGGCTAATAAGCAATGAAAGGAGCAGAGAGTTGGGAATAGAATTCTAATGACTCTGTCAGTGTTGTGACGAGGGCTGCCGAAGCCTGGCCTTCACAGCCTGGGACGCCACTGGTTTTCTCTCTGACACTGCAGGCTTCTTCTGCCAACACTGATGCTGCACTTCAGTCCCCGGGGCCACATATTGGGCTTCAACTATAAGTCAGAACAGTTTATCCACACAGTGAGCAAGCTGTCTGCACTTCACGAAGTGAGTTAGCTACCACCTACCAGACTAGTTACGCATACCGTGGGCTCTGAGCTGTCCACACCATTGTGTACACATACTAGGCCACCCACGTAAACGCCACACACTGACACCTATACACACAGCCTATGCAGTGTTTTCATAATGATATCTTTACATATGGTACTTCCACAAAGCAGAATATAACAAGAAGTTTCAGAATCGAATGTCCAGGTTGGATCCAGTGAGTTTTTTTTGGAGGCAATCTTCAAAACGAAAACTTTTTCTGGCATCTTTCAATAAAAAAGGACTGTATGTAACACTTTGTTTTTCAAAACAGCAACCGTAGACAACATTAGCTTTTTAGAACAGAATGTACTTCAGACAAGAAAATGATATTTTTGCACTGGACTTATATGACTGAAAATATCTGGGTTTCCATCCGGGTCTGGGTTACGGACATTTACAAAATTTCAGCAGAAAAAAAGTATGAATTAAGTCTCATTTCTCTCCACAACAGTGATGTGAAGAAATTTTAGATGATATAGCTACCATTCATGAAGGAACAGCATCAAAACAGTCAATATGGAAAGATCATCTTCACAGCTATTTACAGCTATTGGCTGTGTTGTTAACAGTTCAGACACACCAGGCAAGCTGTAAACTCATTTATTTTAGTTTATCTCTCTGCACAACGAGAACAGCTTTTCTCCAGCACCGTTTAACAAACAGGCTACCTTAATAAAGGATCTAGAGGTGCACTAAAACTCAGTGTGATCAAGCTTTTAAAGTACAGAGCTTTATGCAAGCTGCTCACTTGTGTGAAGTTTAAGCTTGTTGGGCTACTAACAGTTCACCACTCTGTATACTGTAAATCAAACAATAAGAATGAAACTAATGAAACGGTACATCATGCTCTCAGACTTACAGCTTATGTCATTGTTTATTTGAAAAACTCTTTTCCATCTCAGCTTTTCACATTTAGGCTATTGTGTTATTCTAACTTTTCTATCTCATCCTAGTGTCAAACTCATTTTATATATTTATATTTTTGATATTTGTGTTTTTTTGAGGTGTCCTTTGTCCTTTCAGATTTTTTTGTACATTTTCAAAATTCACAAAAACTTGCTAGCATTAGCTTGCTAATGTTAGCATACATCTATCCAGTGAAGCTAACTGGAGCATAGCATTGACAACATAGCATTATTTAATATCTCTTAATATTAATACTCTTGTTGAAATTAGTTATTTAGTTACTTCCACTTAAGAGCATAACAGCTATGAATGTTAGCCTTTATGTTAGCCAGCCAGCTGTATGCTATGTTAGCATCATGAAACATAAACATAAGCTGGCTAGCAAGAAAGCCTAGCTGTGTTAGCCAAAGAATAGTGTTATTTTAACAGTTTTGATTGTCTGGTGATATTAGCTTGTGAAGAGGGTTTCACTGGGCTCTCTTAGCTGATTTCCTGATAGTAGACTTTCATCCTCAAATTTAACATTACCTCAATTAATTTGATTTTACTGATCATGGCTGATGGGGTACATACCAGGTGTGGTCATGGGTCTTCTACTGTGACAGAGGCCACCATTCCCATCTACCTTTGGCTCTGGCTCTGACTTTTGGACAAAGAATATACAGAATTCCTCATATTGGTTTCAGATGCATTCCCTGATCTCAGCCGCAATGTGGGCTGAGGCAAGGGCTGTTGACACTTGGCAGACTCCTACACTCTTAAGAAAGAGCTCAGTGAGTGACAAAGTGCCAGCATCACCTTGCTTCATAGATACATCTGAGGTAAATAGGTTTCTGCACATATGAAAAATCAAAAGCGTACTTTGACTTTCAAGTCAGGGCTACTCTCTTTCTCTCTTTATGCCTCTGCACAGGTCTCTCGATCACACATTTCTGCCTGAATGTATTTTTTTGTGTTATTTTTCTAAGCTCTTCCTGTGCGCACTGCCGCCTCCATACGGCGCAGTAATTTATTGGCTCCTGCTTGCTGGTTTGTCAGAGGAACAGATGTTGCTTTCCTGCAGAGGTGGCAGGCTCAGGCACATTTAGCGTGCATGCCACAGGGCATGGAGGCTGCCCCACGCCAGCCATGATGCTGGAGCTCAACCGTGCACAACAGTTGGCATGGCCACCCAGCTGTTTCCTTTACTTTATTTATAGAGGACTTTCTACTGACAAATTAACCCATAAACAAGACTAACTGCTCCTGTAGGTCAGGGCCACTTGGTTGATATAATCTAGTAAATGCAGAGGACAGGGACCCATTAGAATTCTGCCATGAGGCTTCAGCACATGGCATTGGGTAAGCGTTTAAAGACATTGTGTCTCTTCAAAGTATCTGAATATTCAGATGTATAGATAAGTAAAAAAATCTCATTTTTATCGGTTAACTTCAAATGTAATCAGGGGAAATGTCATCCCCTTTTCACCCCTTTTTGATCATTTTTGATTTATGATATAATGTAAGACATCTACAGTTATATCAGAGTATTGTGACCACCATAACTATGCATCTGCTTCACAGGCCCTGTGTTTGCTCAGTGATGATCCCTGACACTTTCCTCATTGCTCCTGTGTTCATTATAGAGGTTAACTGGCCCCCTGTGGAGCATGGATTGCTCTGTACCACTCACTAGTTGTTGTTCCCCTCTGGCATCAATGGCCTGTGGGGCATTACTGTTGGGAGGCACTCGGTGTATGAGAAGTTCCTTGTCAGTACTGTTTCACTGCACTCCAGAACATCTCATGAAGTTTCCAATGTGTTAAAACTCTTCACCTGGTACCCTATTGTAATGCCCAATTGCACATCAGTCAAATCATGTCTTTTACCCATGCCATCCAAGTTCATTCCAAACCAGAGATGTTCATAATACAGTGGTGCCCCTACTTATGAGTTTAATCTGTGCAGGAGCCGAGCTCGTTAGCTGGTTTGCTTGTTAGCTGGATGCATTTTCCCCATAAGAATACATGTAAAACTGATTAATCCGTGTCAGCCGGCCAATATACAGTATACTTTAATATGCTAAATAATGTGTTTATATGGGTTTTTTTAAATAAAACACCTGAAAAGGATTTTTATAGTTAAAAAGTAACAAATAATATTAAATAGAATGATAATAGAAAAATAAATTAGCCCTTTACCTTTTTGGAGACGGCGCTCGTGTAGGCTGGCCGCTGAGGAGGACAGGAGGACGGGCGTACGTGTATGGCATGGTTACACTTATCATATGAAAAGTAAAAGTAAAATTTATTTAACTTTCTTGTTCACTACCTTTTGTTACCTTAGCGTCGCTTTCACTAGCACTTTCACTTTCACTGGACAGCGGTCAAAGGTATTGACTGACCTCTTCTTCTACACTAGCATCTAGGAGATGCTACGACCGCCGCGCCCCAGCGGTTGGCATACTTGAACTAATTTACGCTTCTCGTTACTTGGAATGTTACCTGGAACAAAAATATTCCGAGATCTCGACTCGTTACCTGGAATACTCGTTAGTGGGGATGCTCGTACGTAGGGGTACCACTGTATTCTGATATGAGAGTGTATTGTCAATGTTTTTCAGCAGCCACTGAGGTTCAGCTTCAGATATGATGAAGAGAAGCTCTACAACAGAGTCTGTTGTATTTCTTTTTTTTATGATAAACAGCAGCAATAGTGTAGAATCTTACAGTTTTTACATGTAATAATGCCACACTCTGCCAGGCTTTTAGCAGACCTTCGAAAGATCGAGCTACTTTTTTTTGGGCATTGCAAAACATGTAGCACCTTGAAACCTGAATTTTATTCTTATTTTTGCTAATTTTATGGAAAAACGCTATGTAATCCATCACCAAAAACCACATAAGAGAGTCTTTGTGAGATTACTTAACCTCCATTGCTTTTGCATGCAATCATCCAATGTATAAGCCTCACCCACAGGTTAGCTACATTAGCCTCAGAGCTGAACTAAAGAAGCAAGCGTGTCAAACATGACTGAATGGCTACATTTTTATTTTATACACCAGACCTCATTTTTTTCTTGCTTTATCATTCCACTTTCAGCAAGAGCGAGGGAGAGATAGAAGCAGAGGCATAGAAAGAGACAGTCCTCGCCCCATCTCTTCATGACAGATGTCTGCCCAGGGCGAGGGAACTGATGAAGAAATAGATAATTATATTACGAGTCATAGATCACTGAGTGTCAAATGGCTCCGTTCTGCTTCAGCTCGGCATAGAGGAGTGCTCTCAGGCCCGTAGACACCAGCGTGGAGATGCAGGCTCAGCGGACACGAGCCCAGAGTTAAAAATATAGCAGGTTGATCATCACTGCTGACATCTTTCAGATCTTTTCCTCTGGCAACCTGTCCGAGCCCTTCATTTGGCACCTATTCCATATGCCTCTCCATGTACGATCACAGCGTTCGAGCAGAAGGACGGAATTCATAAACATTAGACAACATTGCCGTAACCGCCGTGCCGTTTGGACACATTTTCCCCCGGTCTCGCAGTGGCGGAGGCGCAAATCTGGGCCCGCATCCAGACGAGCAGGCAAGCTGTGCTGTCTGTGTTGTGTTTATCAACAGACAGCTTGATTCACCCAACTCCACCCACCTCTGCAAAATCATGCATTTGAGGCTGCTATTCACAGCCTCATAGTCATTTTATTATGTGCTCGTAGTGGCCGTAAACAGCACTATGATTATCCACAACCACATAGATATCCTCACACAAGCTCCTTATGTAGCAAAAAGCATCCTGTGTGCATCTCGCTGTGGGGTGTCTGCTTATTTAGCCTCCCCGGTAATGGTCCAGGCTGCGTGGTGTGGTCAGCACACCGGGTGGTCAGGGTTGCGCTTGCTGCCGGAGCAGGAAAGCCCTATTCATGGAGGCTGTATTTTAAGGGTCCTGGTGGAAGCCAAGTAAACAGAGCGTTTCTGAGCCAGCGGACAGAGGCCGTTTCATGGCCGGACACGTTTTCACCTCAGTAACTCATTTAGAGTGGCAGGTACATATAAGTGGCACTGAGGTTATCTAAGTTTGACTCTGTCCTTATTTGAAGTAGTTTAAATACAGTACATTTGTTTGTTTGTGACAGTTTGTGGACACTGCTTCTAATGAATGCATTCAGCTACTTTAAGTTGCACCCGTTGCTGATACGGATGTACAAATGCACACACAGCTTGTCTAGTCCCTGTAGAGAAGTACTGACAATGGAATATGACTATCTGGAGCAGATAAACATGAACCTATTGGCACCATGTCTAATGCCAGGTGTGGGCTAGAGGGGTATAAAGCCCCCCAGCACTGAACTGTCAAGCAATGAATCTGTGTTCTCTGGAATGATGGAGCTCCATCCAGTACTTTTTGGATGAATTGTGGATGAAGTGGGGTGGTGATCTTCCAATATCCTGACTTTACTCAGCTGAATACAATCAAATCATCACAGAAATGCTCCAAAATAATCTTCCTGGACATTAAAGACTGTTACTCCAACAAAAATAAGATAAACTCTTGATTTTGGAAGAAACAGCGAATGAGCAGGTGTCCAAATACTTCTCATACAATGTATTTCAGTCATTTTTGTTATATATTCTGTGGACATAACTGCTTAAATATAATTACCTAATTATAATTAATCCTATAGTTTGCTATGTAATGGATTTTAGTTTCTTTGTATAATGTGCTTAGACAAAATCAGGTCCCTGCTTCCTTATTACATAGTTAATTACATAGTAATTACATAATAATGAGAGTATAGAGTTATAGATTAAATTATATTTGCTATAATATTATTATATCTGTACTGATTTTTTTTTTCTGTTCATTGTCAACCAATAACAACATGTAGAAGATCTTACATCTGTGTTAGCTTTTCATCTAATTAAACCATATACAGAATAAATCATCAAATCAGATAACATTAGAATTTCTCCTCTGTGAATGAAAGTGATTCAAGTAAATTGACACCATACTATTACTGAGGGTTAGTCAGGGTGAAGTGCTGGTCAGCTAACAGCATGTTAAAGACCAAAGTAATGAATTTGTCAAACGATCTTTGGTCATTTTATATTAAAATAGTTATTATGCATTTAATGTCTAATTTTTACTGCGTCCATTATTGCTGAAGAAAATTCATTGCTCATATCAACCTGCCATTGACTCCATAAGCATTTATGGATATTAGTATTTCAGCCACAAAGTGTTTTATGAATTCATCAGAAGGGTTTTATATTCACAGACTTTATTCAAGGCTTAACTGATTACAGACAAGCTTAGAAAGTCTTTTGCAGAAGTTTTGACCTCCTGGTTACCTTTAGCATGAAAGAATGGAGAAAAATCCCACAAACAAGAACTGAAAGACTCTTAAATGGCTATGAAACATTCACATGCTGTGATACTTGAAACTGTAAAGAATATTATGTTGAATATTAATGCCTTGCTCAAGTAGACTTCCCTTTAGGCCATAGCTGCCATCTAAGTAAGCAAATATATAAAATATATCATCCACTAAAATTGTAGAAACATATACACACTTATATCAGAATATTATGCTCATTAACCAAGAATCTGCTTTGCAGGCCCAGACACACAACTCAATGCTGATCACTGACACTTTCCTTGTTACTCCTGTGTTCATTATAGAGGCTAACTGGTCCACTGTTCTTAGTGATTGCTCTGTACCACTTGCTGGAGTCGTTGTTCCTTTCTAACATCAATAATCTTTGCGGTACCGCTGTTATGCTATTGGGAGGCTCACTGTATGAGAAGTTCATTCTCAGTACATCTTCACTACAGCAGCTCTAGAACATCCCACAAAGTTAGCAGTTTCTGAAATTCTACCACCTTCACCTGGTACCCTATAATCACGACCTTTTGGACATCAGTCACATCACATCCTTTACCCATGATGATGGTTTTACACTCTGCTACAACTGACTGGTGTGCTCACTTATTTATATGCCATGTGGCATCTGTGACGCCCTGGGCTGAGTTCATTCTAAACCAGGGGTGATCATAATATTCTTATATGACTCATTTTCACTTGGAAAATGATCATCTAATCAGCACTGCCCAAACCTTCACAAACAACTATAGCAAATCATTGCTAATCAAACAAAATGCTGTATTACAAAAAAGTTCTTCACTTTAATTTAGAATCTAAATTGCTTAAATTTGGCAATGAGCTCTATAGTCTAACTTTCAGTATTTCAGTACTTTCTCATTTAAGTTTTATTTGATACTGTGTTCTGTATGGATTACATTTGAAAAAGAACAGACATGTTAGTTAAACTGTAGAAATGTAGAAATGTGTCTGTGTTCCATCCATCCATCCATTCATTATCTAATTAATCCTGATCAGGGTCACATTGAGTCCCCTTAACCCCCTAACCCTTCACCTGGTGCAGGGCAGGGCATTACACTATCTTATCTAAACCCAGGACCCAATCCATTGCCGTGTATCTGTGTTCTACTAAATAAACATTTGATGTTAAAGACAATGTTGAATGTTTTTAGTTTAGGCCAAGTAAAAAAAAAATTGGTGATCATCCTTTTTCAACAAAAATGTTGGGTCGGGGGGGAGGTGTTTTTTTTTTTTTTTTTCTTTTTTTTTTAAGATTGATGGTAGAAAAGTATGTAGCGAATATTAAAATGATGTTGAAAACGTGAAATGGGGTCACCATCATACTTCCCGTCGCTGTATTCCTGGTAAAATGCATCTAGTGCAGAAGCTCAGCTTCCCCTAAAATGTAAAAAAATAAGTGATGAATAATATACTGTTGTATGTACATGTCATTGACTAAATATGCACTACAACGCGCTCAACTTTTGTTCAGAATCAGCTTCTTATCACTGGTAATGTCGCGGCTTTCCTCTCACTCATTCCCGCAGCTTCACAGTGCTTTAAACAGGGTGGACGCTCAGCGTCCACAGACTTCAATGGCAAAGCAAAGCGTGCAGTGAAACGAGACGAGTCATTGGATAAATGCTGGGCTTTGTCCCGCCCATCGGACGCTCAGCGTCTCTGGGGGTCTATGGGGCAGTGGGCTGGCCTCGGCTTGCCCGGACGCTCAGCTTCTGCATGATGATCTGTCTGAGGCTGAATCCCTTTTTGATTGACAGCGAAATGAGCGAATCAGTGATCTTTTTGTGTGAACATCCGTGGGAGCATTTTTAAATTTTCCTTCTGTTCTGAGTTGAACCGGAGACTTCGAGCTAGCAGGTGTAAATTTGAGTAGTGCGAAATTTGAATGATTCTAGGCCTGACTAGCATGTTTAGCGCGCTTTTTTGCGCAAGAAAAGAAAAATGGTCGGGTGCTTTTTAGAGGGTCCGGCGGGGATGATCACCAATTGTTTTTTTTAACTTGGCCTTATAGAGTACTGAGTATTGTGATACTATCGGTGTCAAAGTGAAAATTCTGTTATAGTAATAACCCTATGTTAAAGTACATTTTTGGACCCCCTTAAGTGGTACTACTGGTTCTTTTACTCACGTAAGGTTCACTGAAACTGCCAGTTTCAAATACGTACCTCAGTACATTTTTCATAGCTAGTTGTGCTGCTGTATTTCTTTGCATTCATGGTGTAAACTTAAACCAGAGGCTTGGGCCATCCAGATATGGCCTAAGGACATCTTCTCACTCTGTTCCCAGCATGCTCCAGGAGAACGAAGCCTATCAGTGTTAACTGGGCCTCGGCCGCCCACGGTCCTGCTCTGTTTGCTTTGGTTTGATACACTCCAAAGGGCCAGGAGGTCAGTGACCTGTGTTTGGTTAGGGAGCTCTTCAGGGTGTGGAACAGGTCTAGTCTTGTGGACGCAATCCAGATGGCCAGATAGCACAAACATAGCTAGGCATGCATGCTCACGTATACCGGCCCACACATGCACCTATACACACATTTACTCCACGCACACACACTCAGTGTAGACAGGTGCTAAAAGAGACGTCCGGTGCTGTGTGTGCTGATGCCGTATTGATTTCTTTGTTCAGATGCATGCATCCTCCCAAAAGCCTGGGGGTAGCAGTCCGTTTCGCCAGGCAGGCCTTGACAGGATTGATGCTGTCTTTAGCATTCTATTAAAGACAAAGCCCAGGACTAGAGGTCAGCTTTATTGAATGCATGCATGTACAGGCCACTTGCCATGTGCCTCTGAAGCATGGATGCTAATCTGAGTGATCTCTGATAGCATGCGATTGATGAGGGGAATTAGTGTCAGGAGGGGCCCAGGAAGCAAGGCTTTAATTACAGGAGATGGTCCTCTAGTGTGTGTGTGTGTGTGTGTGTGTGTGTGTGTGTGTGTGTGTGTGTGTTGTAGAGGATTTGAGCTCTGGCTGAAAATGAATTTGCATGAAGGATATTCATGCAAACTGAATTAATAGAATTTCTAGATGTTTGACTGTGCATAAAAACACACCTTTGCTTTGTTCTAAACAGCTTTGTCTGTGAAACACCCAGCCCAATTACTCTGCATAATGTAATAGTAAAATCAATGTGGCACATTAACCCTTAGAGATTGAGAATGATTTTTATTATAGTAGGCGGCTGGGCAAGAACACCACGCTCTGCCAATAACAGTCCTTGGGCTAGACTTCGAACTCTGCATTCACCTTCAAATGTAACATGCCTGAAATTGTAAGTTACTCTGGATAAGAGTGTTATAAGATAACATATATGATAACAGCTGTAAATGTAGTAATTGTGCTAATTTTTTAAATGTAATTAATGGATAATAGTTAAAATATAAATTACCGGTACATTGATTGACAGTGCCACATAACAAAAATATTGAATATTGAAAATCAGATATGTAGAATCTCAATTTTTTAAAAATGTTTTAGTCACTTTAATGTAATGAAGATAAAATATATGACAGTTTGCCATTTTGACTTAAATTTAACTTTTTCAGAATATTTTACTTTTTGGATATGCACTAGTATACCCTGTAATTATGATTCTAGCTATGAAGCTAACATGTGGTGACCTTCAAAAACCTACCAGATATAGACTTTAAAGAAAACATAAAAAATTTCAATAAAGAAATAAATTTAATAAATTTTAGTTGAATTGTCTTATTTCTTTATTTTCTGTACCATGATTGATTATTTGCTGAAAATGTGATTGAATTGTATTTTGTATGTTTTGTAGAGTAATATATAGGGTGAGGTGCTGTTAGTGAGCTAGCCTTTTAGCATTCCTGTCATGGCCACATTATGACTTCTTTGCTGAAAAGCACTCTTCACTAACAAATGCGTAAGTCAATATGAGTATGCCAGCAGCTGTATGTGTGAAGAAGAGGTAGCCAAATATTTCTAAAAACAAACAATAAAAGTGACAAAGTGAAAGTCACAATCACACTATCATGCCCACTCCTGTCATGTCATCATGATGCTGGCTCAACACTTTGATGCCTGTTAGGCATCAACAAAGGGCAAATGCTTCCTAATTACATAATCAATCACTTATCTAATCTATCTCCTCTTCTACTAACGTGCACAATGTTACGTGTGGTATGACTTGATGGTTTTGAATCTGCTCTTTCAAGTTTTTAATGATCTTTGAGTGAAATATAATTTATATAAAATTACAGCCTACATTTGTTATTGCTATAGTAATGACTTTGATGAAGTAACCTCCTAGTCAGTCATTTAATCATAAGAGTTACTATGCAGAAGGTGTAATTATTGGATTCTGAGGCTCACTTTGTCACTTATGAAATATTCAGTAACCAATATAAATGATGCTGTAATTGCGGGAAATTTATATGTAAATGACAGAGTTATGAGAATGAAGTTTCTTGGTGTTTAAGGAGTTAACTGACTCGTTTGAAACCCACAGACAGTTTACAATGACACATGCATTTCCAGTTTAAGCTGCAAACTTTACAGCACATGAGGTGAGATGCTCTGCAAACTCTTCAGAAGAATTCCTAATCAAAGCTTCTCACTTGTAACTCCTACGAGGCAGCATCCTCTCTGCATTCTGCTCTATGACTAACCTTAGAGATCCACCTAAGGTTCTTCTTTTTTATTATTATTTTTATTATTTTCCCATAACACCAACCTGCCACCAGTGCCATTTGCATTAAACATCTAGTCTAATCTTCATATCCTTTAAAGCAGATAGATTCATAATGGGGAACACTTTTGCACATTCAGAGGCCTTTTCCAAGGATAGAAGGGTGGAAAATAAAAAAGACAATAAAGGAAGTCTATTTTATGATTTC
The DNA here is from genome assembly GCA_036984385.1 of Crenuchus spilurus. Taxonomy (NCBI): domain Eukaryota; kingdom Metazoa; phylum Chordata; class Actinopteri; order Characiformes; family Crenuchidae; genus Crenuchus; species Crenuchus spilurus. Next base: position 19,547 of record BRDA01065232.1, read on the forward strand.
TGTCAGCGTGTCAGTCAGCGGTGGGTTGGGACTCCTCTGGCTGGGCCTGGGATTCTATTTTGTGATACTTCATACCCTCTCTCGCCAGTATTCAGCTTGGAATTTCCAATTTAAATGCAAATTGTACAGGACATCACAAAGAACCTGAGACGAAAGAGAGAAAATCATTCAGTAGCTCCAATGAATTATATATTTTAATTAAGCGTCGAGCGAAACGCCTATTCAGCACCGAAAAGCCATAAATAAAAAATGAATAAATAAATATGGAAGTAGATGAAGGGAAGAGAAATGATTCTCAATTGGCTGGTATTATTATAAAATCCTCAGTGCCACAGGGTGTCATTAAGAAGAAAAAAAAAGATCCTGAGCTGTCAGATATCAAACTTATTGTTCCAGAGTTTGATAGGCTAAATGCTACTTACGGGCAAGAGAGAAAGAGTGGAATTCTAAAGCGGTGACAGGGAGATGCAATTTTAATTTCACTGCTGTCAGTACATTTTATTTCTGTAATACAGGAATAAATACGAAGTGTCAATCAACACATATCCTCAAGTATTTCACTGGATGGTTGAGTCGAAACTTTCTTGAAACCATAAAGAGAATGTGTGTCTTTGACCATGAGTGGTAATTGAACTTATCATAGTAACTCATTAAAATAACATTCTGACATCATTCATTTAAAAAACATGAACATTCTCTAGTTATAACTGCAGGTGTAATCATTTCAGAACTATCAGTATTAAAATAAATTAAAAATAAATTTTACGATAGTGTGATTATATTTTAAAATGCCCACTCTCTCTTTTGAGTGTTTATCATTTGTTATCATTCTTTGATATTTCAACCAGGATTTTTTTGAGGCAGTGATTTTTTTAAAGAAATTGTAAAATATTTTTACACTTTATAAAATCTTTGACAGAATTTATAGGCATCGCTTTAGACTTCAGTGGTTGAGCATGGACACCCTACAGGATAAATTTTCAGATTATGAAGCTGATCTGCTTTCCAGACATTTGTAATAGGTCTCTTGATTTCAGGGTGATTGTAACTGGTTATCTTCCCAAATGATCAGATTCATGTGGGATGTCAATAGTTTAATTTTTACCCCTCCAATCTTACCCAAGTGCAGTCAGCGGTGCCCTGATTGTGTGTCGTAACTATAAAGCATGTTCAGTATTACTGTGACGATGACATCATGCCTGAAAGACTGCCAACCAATGAGAGCAAAGCTCAACTGAATGTGTCGGTGTTTACAGGAGAGGAGTAACAACCACAGTGGTTGAATCATGAATGAGGTGTATTTGTGCAGATCTGGCAACAGCATGAGTGTCTTTATAATGTGTGCTGTTATGGTTTGATTCACACACTTTTCGTTTTCGTGGCTTTTTTTGTAGTAAACTGCAACGGTTTCACTCTCATCTGACATGTTTGTTTACAACTAGTTTGCGAGAAACTTTCGCATGCTCTCTTGTTATAACATGAAACTTGTGTGGAATGTTTGTGGTGTTAAAATTCAGGGCGTATTGTGTAGTGTGGGCACCTTTATTATTGACAATGTTCAAGAACAGTGAAAAATATCATGTGTGTGGTGTCACAGATTCAACATTAAGGCTTTAGTCTGTGGTGGGCTGCACAAACTTTACTTCCACTTTTAATGAAACTTTAGGGGCTCATGTCAAAACAATGCCCCTGGTTACGGCTTTTGCTTCAGGGAATCTAACCATAGCCCAATAAAAATGGCTAAAAACAATAGCTCTAATGTAAAGGCAGTTCAAATTCAGACACAACCCATCTTTCTAGTTTTATTGTTTAGAGACACTTAAATTTCAGACACATTGTTTAGCATGTCTTTGTTGCAAATTAACTATGTAATATTGTATTATAATTGTAATACATTATAATGGCCTTATATTGTGTATCTTTCCTTCTTTCTAGGTATTAGCCGAGATGTTTCTCGTAACAACCACTTTTGTGCTCTTAACAAAGCACTTTTGTACATCACTCTGAATAAGAGTGTCTTCCAAATGCTGTACATATAATAATCCATGGCTAAAGTTAGGGTGACCATATTTTCATTTGGGAAAACCAGGACACCTTGGACCAGGG
>BRDA01065238.1:0-10073 GCA_036984385.1 Crenuchus spilurus
AATGCTCAAATACATCAACATATCAATATAAATATTGCTATAAACAAAATGGTCAACATATTAAAGGGCTTTACTGTGGTTACAGTGATGTTTGAAAGTTTTTGAACCATTTAGAATTGTCTGTATTTCTGCATAAATATGAAAAAACATCATCAGATTTTCACAGAAGTCTTAAAAGTAGACAAAGTAAAACAAATGAGACAAAAATATTATACTTGGCCTTTTATTTATTGAGGAAAATGATTCAATATGACATATTTGTGATACTGGAGAGGACGATGCCAGACCATAAGAAGAGAGATACTGGTATGCAGTATCATCTGTAAGGTGTACGGGGTGGACTTTGGGTGGACACTGTGACTGAAATAGAAAATGTGAGCATTTGAGGATAGCACAAACTGGGGTTGGGGCTTGAGGATGATGATCAAGAGAACATTTTTAGAGCGAGAGGCCACCGAATATGGGAATGCTTTAAATTGGGTGCGTCATAACCATAGACTGTATATAAGTTTATGCTCTTAACATACATTACATATTTTCAAACTAGATGCATATTAGCATGCAATCTCTGATTTGTGTGCTGTCTCACATGTTTGCTCAGCTTCTCTAATACTGGTACTGCTTCCTTTAATTCTGAAGCAATCTTACTCTTCTCAAAAGAGGAAGCAAATTCCCCGTATTTCAAGCTTAAATGCACATTAAGTAAAATAGTTTAATTCTAGTGAATAGGCAGAGATTGTAAAATGGTCATGAGATGTGAACTTTAACTACTTTTGGAGCATACAGTCAAAAATCTTCAGTTATGACATGTAAATTGTTATATTTGATTATATTTTGTTACACTGTAACAGCAAGGCTGATATAATGATGTAATGTGTGTTGTTTTGTGACAGATATTGATGAGTGCTTGCTGCAGTTGTGTCATCCGTTGACCTCCTGCTCTAACACTCCAGGCTCCTTCAACTGCCGCTGCTGGCCCGGATATGAGGGTGATGGCTTCCTGTGCCAGCCACAGAGTAAAGATATTTACTTTATCAGGAGATGCACAGCTTTTCCTGCTCTCAAACTACTGCTAAAACTCTTCAACTCCTTAACTGAATCCTTATTTTGTTGTTTCTCTTCTTTATTGCTCGGGATGTGTTAATGTTTATTTATGTTTCTGCTTACCATAAGTATGCTTATACAGTACAGTGTCCCTGTCACTGCACTGCGTTATTGGGTTCCACACAGAACACATAAAAAGCACCTTCTATTGTCCCCGTCAACACCACTTCCAGTAAACACACAGTTTTCTCATCTCTCATCCAAGTATTAACCAGATAGACTTGCTTAAATTCAATGGCTTTACATGTTGTGCTGTGCAGGTGTTATGACTGTAGACTTTAGTAATCATGTGCCAGCCACAAAACTGCTTAAATTAATTTAGTAACATTAAAGTTTCTATATCTGTAGTATAACTGACTGACTTAACATTTAATCCTCTGCGTTTGACCATTAACACTAAAGAATTAATAGATTATAATACATTTCTATTGAATTCTGTGACCCTCACCACTTTCTCATCATTGTGTCCATTTTGGCACAAAATAGACTATCTACAAACACACACTGTGACCACTGCAACACTGAACCTAATTTTTGATGTTTGCAACATCCTATTTTGTCAGTCATATTCTGCTAGGGGGTCAAACCAGCAAACTTCCAGTCATAAGACTGGGACCCTAAATACCAGGCCACAATGTTCAGACGTCAATGTGACAATGGCTGGTTCATACAATGTCACATACAAAAGCACACTTGTCCATATAATGTCACATAAGCAAATTCATTTGAGATTCCTTTTTGAGTCAGTGTTATTTGGTGTACACAAGGTTCCATTATTTACATTATACTTCATATATACTTCAGTGCAAGACTAAAGAAACATTCATTATGTTAATAATAGGGGGCAGCCATGGCCTAGTGATTAAGGATCTGGTCTTCTGCTGCTTTGATCCCCAGACAGGACATGACTAAAGTGCCCTTGAGCAAGGCACCTAACAACTAACTGCTCCACAGGCACGCCACGGGCACCTTTTGTGCAAAAAGGTGAATCTTAATCTTAAATTGTGCAAATTTAATCTTCAAAAAAAAAGCTTCAATATGCGAGAGAGTGCATCAATGACAGTGCATTGAGTTTAAAATGTAACAGCATTTACAATTACAGGCCTGATTGATAGACAATGTCAGTGTCCATCCAATCTCATGTCAGTGTCATGGACAATGATAGTCACATTGTTTATTCCCCCAGAGCAGGCTGCACCAGCCGTTTTGGTGTGTGAACATCACAGAGAGGGTCTTCTGGAGGGCCTACGAGGCTGGGGTGGTGACACCATGCTGCAAGATTACATCCCTCAGTGTGATCAGAAAGGTCAATACAAATCGCTCCAATGTCTTGGGTCGACTGGACACTGCTGGTGTGTGGACAGCAGAGGGCAGGAGAGAGTGGGTACACGGACAATGCCAGGCATGCCACATGCTAACTGTGACCAGCCAGGTACAGCAACACACTAACTCACCTTTAATGTGAAATTCTTTCAATTTCTTCAAAAATTCTGCATAATTTATTAAAAGTAGTTTTATGTGATAGAAACGTGCCAAGATGTCTGAAGTGAAAACTGGCTGTCATAGTTGATGTGTTAACACAGAAAATGCTGACCACTGAATATGGATAATTTTTCATAGCTCTGTTAATGCATTTTCATGTTTTTGAGGGTGCACTTGTGAGCTGATTTCAGAACTCATAATTGTTTAAACAGAGGAATAATAAAACGGTGAGTATTCATGTGTTTTTACTCCAGTAAAAATCTATGAATATTCCGCTATATTAGATCTGTTCACTACATACAGTGTGAATTCAGCAACAACAGACATCACTCTCTTAAAGGGGCAGCCCAGATTAAATGGCAGAATTGGCAATAATCACCCCTCCAGCGTCTGTTCATTTATTAAAATGTTAATTACTGTCATTATAAAACTTCAGAGTTTTATGTTTTGGTAAAATATTTTGAAGACTAAATCTAAAATAATAATTAAATAATTATGATAATAATGATGACTAAAGGGGAAAATTCTGTTATACAATTGTCAGTACAACTTTCAACAAAAACAATAGTGATCCATGAACCCCTCAACCTTGTTCTTTCATTCTCTGACCCCATTGGTGATGTTCAGATATTATTGGTGCTGACCAGATATCATATGTATGGTGAACAGTGGTGGACAAAGTACTCAACTCTAGTACTTAAGTAAAAGTATTGATACTCATGGTCAACATTTACTCAACTACAAGTAAAAGTTGCTCAGTCAAAAGTTTACTCAAGTTAAAGTACTGAAGTACTTACTTTTGAAAATACTTAAGTATTCAAAAGTACATGCATTTAAAAATACTCAAGTATTCAAAAGTGCAAATTACATTTTCCAATATCAGTACTTTGCTGTATTGTTTTGAGTAATTTTACAGAACCTTGTAACTTGCTGAAATCACCTGATGATGTATTGACATGTAGAACCACTCTGCAACAAAAAGTCTACACCACCTGTAAAACTTCAGTAGGGATGAGCGAGTACACCACTATCTGTATCTGTATCTGTTCAACCATCTAAATGATCTGTATCTTTATCTGTACTCAGAGTGGGTGGGGCCTAAACCAGAATTGGGCGTGGTTTAACCAGAAGTGGGTGGGGCTTAAATCTGTACATTATTTTAAGTCTGAAATTGATATGGATTGATCAGAAGTTGCTATATGTATTGTTTATGTCAGCCTTGTTTACTGTATTCTGCTCAAAAGCACCACGTTCAGTACGAGCAAAGTTTTCCAACTTACTTTATATCACCAGCCACACTAAGAGAAAGCAGTTCTGTCTTGTCAAATGCACCGCGTATGTTACAAAACCAGTTCACCAAGTAACTTTAAATATCATACAAACCAAAATAGAGGCGAGCTGAAGAAAACCTAAGGAGTTACTGAACAGAGCAGTGAGCTAGAGTGAGGCCAAGCACAGAGAGATCAGTCGGTCACTGTGTGTGTTTCACTGTCTGTGTGTGTGTGTGAGAGAGTGGCTGCAGACATTGTTGCCAGGTCCTACAAAAATATCCAGCCTAAATTCAGTCTAAAACCCGTCCTTCAGAAGTTTAAACTAGCTCAAAATATAATGTATGTCTGTCACACATTTGAAGTGAATGGCAAAACAACTATGAGTGTACGACTTAGCATTTTGTTTATAAGGGATTTATTATCAGTATTGCTATTTATCTTAAAGTCATTAATAATATGGTAACATGAGTGTTTTATTAGTTCTTTTATAAGTTTTATATCCCAGTCAAGAACATTTAATTGTAACATAATTAGCAAAAAAAACTTGACTTTTATTTACTTATTTCTGTTTTTGCCCCTCCTGAACTCTCTTCTCTCCTCTGATCCTCTTTGATAACATTTTTGTGATTTCTGGTTACATGAAGCTGTTATTTTGGACAGTTCTTTCCATCTGTTATTTAATTTCACTCAAGCTCACACATACACAATTTTAGCTTCCATTTTCTGTTGTCTTATTCTCTCCTTTTTTGTGACTTTTAAGGGCTGCTCCATTTCAACTTTTTTATATGACTGCCTTCTTTTAGTTGTCGTTATGTTCTCCTCATTCTTACTGTTGTAATAAATCTTCCTTAGTGCCGACTTGTACACGTTTGCTGCCGTGTTGACGTAACATCCAAGGCAACACCCACTTTTTTGTAATTTTTTGGCGGCCACAGTAATTTTTAAAAGTAGCCCAAAAAATGCACCCCACCACCCCTGAATTTTCACCCGCAACTGGATTTTCAAACAAGCCCAAATTGACATGAAAACCGCGAACCTGGCAACTGAGGCTGCAGAGAACTGGTTGCAGTGTCTGTGTAGGGAGGGGAGGGCGCTCTGTGTGACTGGCCAATCACAGATCAATAAGAGAGTCAGTTACCCACTGAGGATTTTCCTTCAGCACGAGCACTGACAAGTTATACTCGTATCTTGCTCATTACTCATCAACAATGCTTTATCCGTACCGGATACTCATCTGAAACGAGTCTCTGGCTCAACCCTAATGCTGATCCAAAAGGAACGAGTAATGGCAAGCTTCCTAGAAATGTAGTGTAGTCGAAAGTACAGTATTTGTCTTTGAAATGTAGTGGAGTGAAAGTTATAAGTTCACCAAAAAATAAATATTCAAGTAAAGTAAAAATACTCAAAAAATGTATTTAAGTACAGTACTCAAGTAAATCTATTTTGTTACTGTCCACCACTGATGGTGAACCAATCTCAACACTTTAGTTTTTGCTTGAGTTTTTACAAACTGCTTGGCTGAATGGTTTATCAAAATATCCAGAGTAGCTCTGTTATCTGAAACTGACCACTGATAAAGAATAGCCAATGTAATCTGTGCATCCACTCCAGTCTCTGTAGACCAGTGATGTAGACTGTTCAACAGAAGTAGCTGATTGTCCTCATTTGTATTAAATAAGTTCCTGAAGTGCTGGAAATGACTCCTCCAGAGTAAAGCAGCAGCATGTCATGACACAGTCTATTAGTTTGTCATCATCCTTATCACTCCAGACACTATAGAGACTTTTCTAGGACACATCTGGGACTTGTTTGTCACTGAGTGTTCAGCATGTGGTGTGGGACTGCTGCTATATTTGAGATAATTATTACCACAAGTATTGCTGTAATTAGCCATCCTGAGGTTATTCAGAAGACTTTCACTCACACACTGATACATACATAGTTACTTTAGTATACATTAGCAAACATGTTTAACATTGTGTATATTTTCTGTAATAAATGGTATAGTATTTTGAATCACACAGTATATATAGTACAGTGCAAATATAAAAGCAGAAACCAGGTTTTTATTATTTAAAAAAATAAGACAAAGGCTCAACATAAGTTCATAAGTGTTTTCTACCTTTGTGTGACATTTAATCTGTACAGTTTTTTTTTTTATCTTTACCTGATTTTCTGCCCAATGTGATTTGGTAGCCAATTGACCTGCACATTTGTTGACTCTCCCTATCATGTATAATGTCTCTATCTCTAGGAGGGTGCAGAATAACACAGGCCTCCTCCGATGAATGTGAAGTCAAGCTCCGCCTTTTTTTCCAACTGCTGCCGATAATTTGCCACCGGGCAGCCAACACTCATAAGAAAGTGCAGGATTCTCAGTTCTAATAGATCGCCTGGCAGATGCCTGAGCCAGCCAACATCACTTAATAGTGCTGGGTAGAGAGTGTCATCTTACCCACCCAGAGACAATATAGACAATTTTTTGCTCTTTCAGGCCAGCATGATTGGGATAGTGACAGCGCCTTAGTCTGCTGAGCCACTCAGGGCCCATAATCTCTACAATTCAACTGAAAAACAAATAAAAAAGTACAACAATGTGGTTACATAAATATATACCCCACATCTTTGCTGAAGCTCCTTTTGATTTTATGACATAATTCAGTCTTTTTTTGGCAAGTCAGCATGGCACACTTTTCCTTGCATAAGTCCTCAAAATCTGTCAGAATGCAAATGCATCTCCTGTGGACAGCCCTCTTTAGGACACCCCAAAGATTTTCAATTGTATTTAGGTCTGGGCTCTGCCTGGGCCATTCCAAACCTTTTTAGTGAAGATCTTCCTTTGTTGATGTGGATATACTGTATGCTTTAAGTCACTGTCATGCTGAAAGGTTGTCTTCATCTTGAAAGAGGCCTGAAAGTTTTGAAGCAAAATTGACAGAAAATTTGAATTGTTCATTATTACCTTCATGTTGACTAAAGCAAATCATAATACTGCCACCACCATGCTTCACTGTGGGTATGGTTAGGACATGTAGTGGTAAAATGGTCTATTTCCTGCATATATCTAGTCTGCTTGGGAACCTTCTAGTTTTTACCTTAATTTTTGTTTTGATTCTACTCAACAGCACTAAGTCATCCAAACACAAGATTTGAAAGGTGTAGAATGGGTGCATCTCACTGGACTATGGGATATATTTTGATCTGATGACACAATAGAAATATAATTTTACTTTTGGCCCATGTTCAATGGACCATGAGACCCAGAGCAACATTTCCCAGATTCTTTTGTTCATTTGGCATAAACTGAAATAAATGCAAACTAGTCTGATATTTTGTATCTGTAGATTAAAAAACATTTAAAATAATTGTAAATTTGCTTGCTAATTAAGCACTTCACAAAAATTGGGATTGCTTTTACAATCAGACTATATAGCACATCATTTTGAGGAAACCCATCAAGTTTGACAGTAATTAGCCAGTAGGAGGTGCTATACAATCTAATAACAATTAACAAAACAATCTAATACAGAAATCTAATTATAATATTTGGTTGAGTTTGAAGGTAAATATTTATTAAAAAATCTTAAATTTAATGTCTGCAGAAGTGTGGGTTGGGTGTTAATAACTTACACAGCTTAAAATCATTCAACTATTGTCTGATGTTGACCAAACTTGGTACATATTCACAAAATTAAATCCCAGGGAAATATGCAAAACTTCACTCTACTTTAATTGCCCTTTAATGCTCAATAGAGTGGCAATTTTATAAAACCTCATTATCTGTACCCTCGTTTAAAGTAATGAAACAATGGTGTATATGACTCATCTCACTGGGACTTTATACATCCTGATGTGAAATCATTTGAGCACATTTTATCTGATTAATGCTTGAACACTGCAGATTCCTGGGGGAAATACCTTTGTGTAGGTTTACCTATAATATGTTTTAGGTACTGTCACATATAGACTCATATATGTAAATTAGCTCCATTTTGTCTAGCTTCTATTATTCTATTATGGCACCTCATTCACAAAGTATGTTTTTGTCAATCAGCATATACTGTTCCCTTGACATAGACATGCTGTTTGGAACAATGACACTAGAAATAAAAATGAATAAAACGATTACAGTAAAAAAGGCCTAGAATGGGGTTTTGAGGAAATGAACACAAACTAGCAGCTGTGCTGGTTTGTTGCTGATGATTTTGACAGATATGAAACTTCTATTTATTTCTTCAACAATTAATTGCATTACATTTATTATTAGATAGTCTGGATTAGCTGGTAGTTCCAGCATTCATTCTTTACAGCAGGGGTTCTCAACCTTTTGCAAGGAGGAACACCCCAACGCTGGTTCAATGCAGTTCAGACCCCCCTTCTAACCCCCCCAGCCCCCCAACCAAAACAACACAAAACAAAAACGTCATTATTATTATTATCATTATTATTTGTGATGATCCAATATGAGTAGACAGCAGGCAGGGGTAAAATCTAATATAGAGTGTTTATTAGAACAGAGACTAAGCACTAAGACATGTAACCACAACAATGACTGACAATGATATACTGAACATGGGGAGAATAGTGAAATAATATAGAATATAGAAAATATATAGAAGTCAAATGAAGTTATTAGGATTTACAGAAAGTGAGCAATAATTATTTAAACAAAATTAGGCAGGTGCATATATAGAAAAATTATATCAATATTTAGTAGATCCTCCTTTTGCAGAAATAACAGCCTCAAAATGCTTCCTATAGCTTCCAAAGAGAGTCTGGATTCTGGTCGAAGGTTTGATGGTTTCTGAGCATGAACAGCCCACTTTAAATCACACTACAGATTTTCAATAATATTCAGGTCTGGGGACTAAGATGGCCATTCCAGAACATTGTACTTGTTCCTCTGTATGAATGTCTTATGTAGATTTTGAACAGTGTTTAGGGTCGTTGTCTTGTTGAAGTATCCAGCTCTGGCACAACTTTAACTTTGTCAATGATTCTTGAATCTGCTGATATTGACTGGAATCCATGCAACTCTCAACTTTAACAATATTCCCAGTACCTGCACTAGTCACACAGCCCCACAGCATGATGGAATGCCAGCAAATTTGATTGTGGGTAGCAAGTGTTTGTCTTGGAATGCTGTGTTAATTTTTCCGCCATGCATACAGCCCCTTGTTATGTCCAAATAGCTCAATTTTAGTTTTATCAGTCCACAGCACCTTATTGCAAAATGAAGCTGGCTTGTCCAAATGTGCTTTAGCATACCTCAAGTGACTCTGTGGCGTGCGCAGCCTCTCCTTGTGCAAAGTGTGCTGAATAGTTGATCGATGCACAGTGACACCATCTGCAGCAAGATGATGTTGTAGGTCTTTGGAGCTGGTCTATAGGTTGACTATGACTGTTCTCACCATCCTTCGCCTCTGCCTATCTGAGATTTTTTCTTGGCCTGCCACTTCAGGCCTTAACTAGAACTGTGCCTGTGGTGTGCCATTTCCTCACTATGTTCCTCACAGTGGAAACTGACAGCTGAAATCTCTTAGATTTCAATCTAAACCAATCTTTGTTTTCAGGTCATTTGAGAGTTGTTTTGAGGCTCCCATGTTGCCACTCTTCAGAGAAGATGCAAAAAGGAGAAAAACTTGCAATTGGCCACCATAACCCTTTCTCATATTTGGATTCACCTGTATATGTAGGTCAAGGGTCAGTGAGCTTACAAAACAAATTTTGTGTTCCAATAATTAATTATAAAGGTATTCAAATCAATAAAACGACAAGGGTGCCCAAATTTATGCATCTGCCTAACTTTATTTAAATAATTACTGCACACTTTTTGGTAAATCCCATAAACTTCATTTCACTTCTCAAATATCACTGTTTGTCTGCTATATGATACTGTATATTTAACTGAAATTTCTGATCTGAACAACCAATGATTTATAAAAGAAAATCATGAAAATTAACAGGGGTGCCCAAACTTTTTCATACTACTGTATGCTAAATGCCAGTCATCAGCTGTGATTGCCTGCTTGTGAGACTGGCCCTTTACCATTAAAGGATCACTCTCTCTGTGTGGCTGTTTGCCTTGGAGGGTGGGCTCCTTTTGACTGATTCACTAGTACCAATCATCAGCTATGATTACTTCCAGCTGTGACTGGCTCACAAATGGTGTCTGCATAATATGCCAGTGGAATGCAGGTCTGACTTCTCCCTGTA
>BRDA01065243.1:0-11719 GCA_036984385.1 Crenuchus spilurus
GCATTTGACACAGTAAATCATGACATACTTATCTCCCGTCTATCAGCTATTGGCATCACTGGCTTAGCCCTTTCTTGGTTCCGATCCTATTTAACAAATAGATTTCACTTTGTTTCACTTGGTAAACACAATTCTTCTGTCAGTAATGTTGTACAAGGAGTCCCCCAGGGATCAGTTTTCGGTCCTCTTCTGTTTACAGTTTATATGCTTCCCCTCGGTCAAATTATCCGCCGTCATGGACTTCAGTTTCATTGTTATGCTGATGATACTCAAATATATGTCAACACCAAAACTACTTCCATCCTTCCACCCCCTGCTTTAACATCTTGCATTCAAGACCTCAGACAATGGATGAGCTGTAACTTTTTAAAACTAAACACAGATAAATCTGAGATTCTACTCATTGGCCGTAAGAGTGAGTTGGCAAACTTTACTGACTTCACTGTTAAATTGGATGATGTAACAATAAAAACGTCCAGTGTTGTCCGTAATTTGGGGATACTGTTTGACTGTCCTCTGCTTTGAGCCTCACATCAGGTCTCTGGTCAAAACAGCCTTTTTTCATCTGCATAATATTGCTCGTCTTCGCTCGTCGCTCACCATGAAAGACACTGAAACTCTGGTCCATGCTTTCATATCATCCCGCTTAGATTACTGTAACTCCCTTCTTATTGAACTTCCTAACAATTCCATTAAGTCACTTCAGTATGTCCAAAACTCTGCTGCTAGGTTAATCTCTCGCTCCAAAAAAATCAGCTCATATTACCCCGATTCTCTCTCAGCTACACTGGCTTCCTGTTCCACTTCGCATCCAGTTTAAACTCCTGCTACTAACTTATAAATCTCTCCATGGTCTAGCTCCAGCCTACCTAGCTGAGCTCTTGCATCCGTACTGCCCTTCTCGAACTCTTAGGTCCTCTAATTCTGGTCAGTTAAATGTACCAAAGTTCAAATTGGTCACTGTCGGAGGCAGATCTTTTAGTGTCATGGCCCCCAAACTATGGAACTCCTTACCTCAGTCACTCAGAAACTGCCCCACTCTATCCTCTTTCAAGACTCAGCTTAAAACCTATTTTTTCTCGCTACATTTTCATTCTCCTCCTCTATAATTTTTTTTTCCCTCTTGCTCTGTTAAGCATCCTTGGGTTTGAGAAAGGTGCTATATAAGTTCAACTTATTATTATTATTATTACTGGGGGTTCTTTTATATGCCAGTCCAGGACTGCCATTGCCTGGCTCGCCCTCAAATCAAACCCTGTTTTGACACTGTTGGACCAATACATTATGTTAAAAATATGTGCTACTCATTTATTAAAGTCTATCATATTTTGAACCATCAGCCTTTTACAACCTTACAGAGCAACAAGAAGACTGTTACTGCTTACCACTCATGTCCAACTTACAGTAATATCAAAAGGTTATAAGTGTAGGTGTGAGCTGACATTTAAAGTAAAGGGGAAATTGTGAGATTGAGAAACTCCTCTTGATGACGTCATTCACTGACACACTTGAGGAAGATACAAACCTGCTTGTACAAGATCAGAAACTGCCCAGAGGAGAGAAAAGTCAAAAAGAAAATCTCAGTTGTTTTTGGATAATGAAATCAATTGGAAATACCAATGTGACTTTAGTCTTAGACCTACTTCTTTCTCCTGAGAAAAAGACCTTGTCTCCTCTTAGGTTTTAGTGCAGATCTCTTCACTCTCTTCACACTGTACTCAGAATTCCCAAATTAATAGATTTAAAGGTTTACTAAAGACACATCTCAATCTGAACCATTTACATCCAGGACTGAGAGTATTCTCAGTTTTGATGTAGTGAATGATTATCATAAGCAAGAAGTACCAACAGTTCTCCAAAATAATTTTAGGAGGATCCCCAATAAGACACAGAGACATCAAAGAGCTACATTTGAGCAAATTCCCTCCTTGCAGTGTTGATTTAAAATGTGAGAAACGACTTCATATTCCTGTGTTAGATTATTAATTAAGGCAATATTTGGCTTTAAACCTTATCTTTGTAGGAAGAAAAGTTTTTCAGCCATTCTGTGTCATATAAAATATTATGGGATGATATATGATGCATAATTTCTGTGGAACCTGAGCCTTTAATTACATTTCAAATCCTTAAAAAATGACTTAGAACAGAGAATAGCTTTGCTCACTCTAAACCTTGGCAGAACTCTGGTGTTGGGTCAAGTCCAGTGTGTGAAATGAGGAAAAAAAGAAAAGACCATATGGGAAATCTATCAAGTAACTGTAACTTCTCTCACTTATCTGTGTGAGTTTTCACACCAGAAATCATTCACGTTTGGGTGAGATAGTGTAAACATATCAATGAACAAACCCACCGGCACTGAACTTTCTTACCTGGTATTCATATGTAGATTATATGTAGCTTTTGTGGCAGCTGTAAAAAGAGCAAATATCTCCTCCTCCTTTGTTTTTGTTGGGTTCATGATGGATGTTCTGAGGTGTCTCCTTTCAGCCTGTTTCTGGAGAAAACAACAGAAGACTGGAGTTGAGATTAGATGAAAGGCAGTGACATAGCCTATGATCCATAGTGAATCATGACTTTTGTTCAGTTTTGTCTGTAGCATCTTCTGTCTAAGTTAGAGAAGCTCCCTTAAAGGGAATGACTGTGCATTCTTCAGAAAGAGTTCTTTTTGAGACCTACACAAATTACTTTAACTACAGTCTTCAAATTTCAAATAAAATGATACATGGATGTATGTTCAGTTTCAGAAGTGCTGAAATACCCCTCATCCAGCTCACAAATGCATACCCGTGTTCAAAAACACAGTTTGCTAATGTTAAATGAGCTAGCATGCTAAGCTTAGATATCCACAGTCAATGCTGGTCTTCACTGATGTAATTTTATATTCATTATTAACATGGCTTCATGGCTCTTCGCCTGTGCAGTCTGCAGATCCCAAGGAGCCCCAGGACCCGGTGTAGAAACTGGCCTGTGAAAACAATGCAATCCACTTCAATAGGTTCACATCGGGCCTTCCACTCATTCCCTCGACACTCGGCTTGAATAAGATATGTCAACAGTTGGTGATTTTTCCACAGTTAAATCTTTTTGGATATATAATATCTGAAATGAAACAAAAAGCAAATTGTGATGAAGTATGACAAACCTTTTGAAAAGTAGGAGTGTGTAAATATGTGTCATGTTTGGTGTGAGTCATTTTAATACATAAAAACAGCTGTACTGAATGACAGTCCCATGACTGCTTCTTCTCATCTGTATTGCTCTCAGTTCTCTCAGAGCCACATGCTAAATGTTGCACATAGTATTAAGGTTGTGAATGTAAGACACAGGCACAGCTTTTTCAGACAAGGTCAGATACATCTCAACAATCACTAAGTAGTAGAATGTAATGACTATTTGCTGCTGATTTGACATCAGTTTCATAGCTTTGGATTTGGACTGTAGATCCAAAATGCTGATTTGAGATCAGTGTTATGCAACACAAGGCCTAGTCAAGCAAGACTGTTTGTTTAGCCGAGACTTTCTGTGACTAGAGTGGTGAGAGGTTAAAGGCCACAGTCCATGCATGGTTGGGCAAGCAAACAGGCTTTGGTCACGGCAGTCTTGCTAATGGATGAGACAAAGACACAGTCAAGACCTCCTGGAGACACTAAAACTTTAAGACAGAATCTCAGCGAGAAACTGTCAGAGGAAAATGAAGGAATAAAGGAGTGAAAAGCACTTCTGAATGCATATTAGACATGGAAACAGCACTCATTAATCACAAGTTTCAAATCTAAAAAAAATATCAGGGTTTAGTTAAAAATGATGTATTTAATCACTGTGTCACATTATAATATGTCAATTCTAGTATGCTATGATATATGTCAATTCTGTATATCTTACACCAGAGTTCTTCAAAGCACTTCTGCATTTTTCCTGGTCTGGAGCATTCAGGTGTGTGTTAACACTGTGCCAAGGAGGGAAATTAGCAATAATCCTGGAGAAGCAACTGATGCTTGTTTGGAAGGGTTGGCAGGAGAAAGCCTCTAAAGAGAACATGCAACACGACTTAAGGTTGCAAAGTTGCTTCTGAACAGATGCAGAGTGCCATGTTTGGTGAAAACTAAACACAGCATATCAGCACAAACATACCAACTGTCAAGCACGGTGGTGCACGGGTGATTATTTGGGCTCGTTTTACAATCACAGGACCTGGGCACCTTGCATTAATTGAGCCAACTATAAAGTTCTCTGTGTACCAAAGTGGAGTCAAATGTGAGACCATCTGTCAGACAACTAAAGCTTGGCTGACACTGGGACATGCAACAGGACAATTAGCCCAAACACACCAGCAAATCTACAGCAAAATTACCAAAAAATATTAAATGTTGCAATTGCTGAAAACTCAGACCTCAACCCAAATGACATACTATGGCCGGAGAGCTGTGCATAAACAAAAGTGCACAAACGTTAACTGAAGCAATGTTAAAAAGAGTGGTTAAAATTCCTCCAGAAAGATGAGAGAGACTGATAATGTTATACAGAAAACAATTACTTCCAAGTTATTACTGCTAAAGGTGGGACTACAAATAGGCCAGATTCACACTACACTACTTTTTGACTTGTCGGTTGTTGTGCTGTTCACACTACATGACTGGTTGAGCTGTAATCACTTTCAATTGTTTGAGTCTTTCAATTGTCATGGCTTTCACAATACATGACTGGTTGGTTATTCAGGGTCATGAAATACAGGAATTTTCATCATGGGAAATTGCAGACTGCTCTCCAAAAACACGTTTTGAAATGAGAACAGAACTATATGCTATTTTCCAAAATGAACATCAAGTAACAAATTTAAGTCGTTACTGTGCTGACTTGTACAACAGCGTTTTAGGGCCACTCTTAAAAAAATTTACTTCGAGAATAAAGTTATAATATTGAGAATAAAGTCATAATATTATGAGAATAAAGTTGTAATATAAAGTTATACCTTCATATCAGATTTACCAATAAAGAACTACTCAATCTGCTGGCCCATAATAACATTGTGGAAGTGGACCTGAAGTGAAGAGAAGCAGGCTGAGAGCATCCAAACTGAGATTTTTATTCACACACACACAAATGTGTTCACAAATCTAATCTTGATATTAACAACACAAGGACTATTTCATTTAATGACAAACACCACTAAGCAAACACAAGGGAGCTATATAGAACATGTAACAGACAGAGAGCACATAACCAGGGACAGCATGTGGGGAACAAAATAAACGTAAGAGACTGCTGCATTGTGGTTGGTGGGGGGGCATGACCTCCATCTGAATCAGATTATTATTAATATAAGATCATTGAAATGTCTGTGTAAAACTGTTTATTCAGAAGAAACAACCAGAGTGACTTGGAGGAAATAATCTCTTTGTTGAAGGAGAACTCGTAGGTAGTGGTCGACTACAGAGCTATCAGTGGTTACATCTCCGTACCATTCGAAGAGGGCATGTAGTTTCACAGGAGACGAAGAGAATGGTAATCAAGATTATTGATCCTGAAGGACCCCTGTAGTTGGCCACTGCCTGCGAGGCCAGCAGATTGACTATTTCTTTATTGGCAAATCTGATATGAATGTATAACTTTACCAAATCCTCAACATCCCTCATTTGATCATAAGGAGATTGCTATTAGGGGCAGCCATGGCCTAGTGGTAAGGATTTGGTCTTGTGACCAGAAGGTCGCTGGTTCGATCCCCAGACAGGACATGACTGAAGTGCCCTTGAGCAAGGCACCTAACCCCCTAACTGCTCCCCGGGCGCCGGTGGATAAGGGCTGCCCACCGCTTCGGGCACAAATTCTCACAGCCTAGTGTGTTCACTAGTATGTGTGTGTGTTTCACTGCACGAATGGGTTAAATGCGGAGGTCAAATTCCGTTGTGTGAAAAATCACATTGGCTAAATTGGTTGATCTTAATCTTAATCTTATTGTTTAGCGAACACTTTGACCATAATAATGTGACTTTCCTGGCTTTAATGCCACTTTTATTCTTGTAATATTCTGACTTTATTCTCATAATTTTACAACTTTATTTTTTTATGTCAACAGTTATTGTTTTAAAAGTGGCCCTAAAACACTTTTGTAGATTTGCATCAACAAAAGAAAGATAAAAAAGGAAAGAATATGGATAAGAAGATGGATAAAGGCACATGGCCAGCAGGGACTCTTTTGGCTTCATTTTTGTGAAATTACTAATAATACAATGGAATGAATCTGTTATGTGTTGTTTATCTGAGGTTGTGTTTACCTAATTTTAAGACCTGCTAAGGACCTGATAATTTTTTAGTTTTTCCTGATACCTAAAACCATTGTGTTTTCCCCATGACTGTACAATTTGAGTAATAAAGGAAACTGTACATTTATTGTATTTTATTATCTGAAGCTTTACTCATATCATTTAAATGTATTTTATTTAGAAAATGTAATGTATCTCAGGCCAACAGAACAGCTGTTCAAAATAAAGATTAAACATTAACTAATATCATGGTCACCATGTGTCAGTACATTAAAAATGTAAGTGTTTAAGTTACGAGAACATTTCTGAGTTTATGCATGAACTTTGAGACACTTTGTCACCACTGAGACAAATGAAAACATCCTAGTCATTGTTTGGTCTGGTAGCTTGCTGACTTTGACTGTGCTGCCCGCACAGGAATGGGAAAAAGTACTACGTGTTACTAACAGACAGCTGAACAAGGTTTCCTTCCAGTGAGAACTTTGTGGTAGACCAGCACCATCTGGTACTCCCACATACACCAGCAGGTCCAAACACAGTAACTGCTTCACATTACAGCAAGCACAGATTTTAAAAACCCTGCAGTAATGGAATTATCATGAAAGCTGCCATCAAACAAAAGCAATACTTTTGCAATATATTAGCTAACTAGCACTGTATGAACTAAGTAGCATCACAAACTTGCCTCAGTCTGTATCGAATTCCTCAGTGATCTCAAATAAACCTGATAGATAGTACTGTAGACAATTCTGGACAAATTCAGAAATACAGTCCAAGTTAGGCAGTTATTGCAATGGTGAGTGTACTGCAACCAAAACTGACCTGACTGTAGCAGTCATGTTTAAAATATGTGGCCCACATACCACCTACCATGTGAAATGTTTGAAAGTAATTTTTTTAGGCCAAAACTAGCCTAACTATATCTAAACTATTTTGAGTTGTGGTTTAATTCAGGTTAAACTGAGGCTGTGTTCTGGCACCAGGCCAAATTAAAGTAATGAGTGTGGGCCAGACCATATCATCACTCTTTTGCTATCAGGTACCTTTGTGTAAATGTGAAAACTGTTCCTTTAACAATTAATTAATGTCAGTGCAAATAATACTGAATTTTCTAAATAAGTTAGAAAAAAGGCAACATGAGACAAAATATCTAGTGCACTCTTATTGTCTTACAGTGCATTGCAGTTGGTAGTGTACATACCATGTACTGAGACCCCCTAGGGGCTCAGGATGATGCAGACCCCCCAACACATGAATAATAGATGACGTTTGTATGATCTCTCCATCTTATTATCTCCATCTAAACTCCTCCGTTTGACCTCATGCTGTGGTGCAAATTGGGGTAAAAATACAGCTTACACACAAGAGGGACATCTTTAGGTCCTGAAACGTTTGAGCTGCCTTTGAAATGAGAAATATGGGTGCTCTGGGACATCTTTATGCCTTTTAAAAAACATTAAAGCCAGAGGTGGTATCCTCAAGTGAATTCATTTTGGTATTTTAAAAATGTATGTTTGGTTAAAGGGCCTCGATCATGGATATAAATACATTTTCAGCCTTTAAAGACACTCTTGAGCTCTAACTCTATATCAATTAAATTACTAAGAATATGTGAATAAACTTTAGTCTTTGCTTAAAAAAAGCCCTTTCAGGAAGCTCGTTTCAACATGCTGTTTTATCTGGGTTTTTAAATTAAAGAGTTTAATATTGTATATAAACATTGTTTAAAAAAGGCTTATAATTCATTCCACAGTCCACACCATCCACATTTGGAAGCTAAGCTTTACATTCATTGCTTTTGGATATCACACATTTACATATATCCACCTACTCCTACACCTACAGTACTTTTGCTAAATCTATTTATGCTGAACCTATAAGAAGTGTTTTTGAATGATGCACAATACAGAGCAACCAATCAGAACAGAACTCATTTACATTTATCACTTTAAAGGGTGAAGTTGAAAAATGTAATCATGATCATGTAAACATGAATTATGATGATTTTTGAGGCACAAAAAACTCACAAATGTTATAAATGGATATTTGTGGAAAAAAACTAACATTTCAGCAAACTATTTTGGAGTAGTAAAACATTTTCTGAACATTACAAATTGGGTTATTAGAACATTTAATCTGTTAGTTTTCTAGATGTTTATAGAACACTTTAGTTCAACAATTTATCTTTTTTAAAATTCCTGTAACATTGCTGCAACATTATTAAGAGATCAAGATTAAGATTAAGATGAACCAATTTGCCAATGTGATTTTCACACAATGGAATTTGACCTCTGCATTTAACCCATTTGTGCAGTGCAACACACACACACACACACACACACACTAGTGAACACACTAGGCTGTGAGAATTTGTGCCTGAAGCGGTGGGCAGCCCTTATCCACTTGTGCCCGGGGAGCAGTTAGGGGGTTAGGTGCCTTGCTCAAGGGCACTTCAGTCATGTCCTGTCTGGGGATCGAACCGGCAAGATGAGGACCTCACCTACAGTAGGTTAAAATACTGGCTAGACAGGGACCCAAGTGGCTCAGTGGTGCTGACACTATGATCAGAGGATTGTGACTTTGAATCCCAGTCTGTGCACTCTCTGGCTGGGTACATGGCGCTCCCTCCCCATCACTACTACCATGCAATGCCCGCTGGCTCAGGCACATGCTAGCTGATCCATCAGAGCTGGAGATTCTGCGCTTTCCTCCGAGCTCATTGGCTGCCCAGCGATGATGTATCAACAGCAGTTTGAAAAGAGGCGGTGGCTGACTTCACATGTATCAGAGGAGGCTATGCTAGTCTTCACCCTCCTAGAGTCAGGGACATTTCAAGTGTTTGGGAGACTCTTGGTGAATGGGTGGGTTGATAGGCTACCACTACACTGGGGGGAATATTGGGTCAAATATGATAAAAACAAAATACTGCCAACACACAGAGAAAACACAGTTTTGAATCATCGCTTTCAAGTGTTACAGAACAAAACATTGTCACACATTTTCAGAAAATTCTGGGAACATTATTTCTGTAATATTACAGGCTAATTTTTCTGAAACCTTTAAAAACATTGCTGTTATAACATTCTCTGTTAGTTGGGTTAGGGGCCCTTTAAATAAAGCCTTCATTTCATACTGACAGCAGGCCTGTGTGGAGAAGAGGAAAAACCGTGACAAATGTGAGCAGAAATCAACAGCTATGAGGTGGCAGAACTGTTTCACACTTTTAAAGATGGAAACTAACAAGATCAGCAAGCCATTATCACCTTCTGCTTCAGAGTAACTCTACGGCCACTGAAACTAGTCATAAAAACGTAGCAGTTTAACTTTAGAAGTTGCAGCTATTGTCTGTGAAGTACTGAATATCCAGAAGAGAATCAGTCAAAGGTCACTCTTTGTTTGCTCTCAAGGCTTAATGTAGAAATAGCATGAGGCAAAAGCAAGACATGCGTTACTTACATACATGTTATTATCTGAGCAAATCTGAGCAAAGTGTGACACTTTATTGAGTTTGGACTAAAAGTCAAGAGGAAACAGGTCAGAAAACTTTTTCTCAAGAGAAACAACTGAGAAACAGATCTGAGATGAGA
This sequence comes from Crenuchus spilurus, assembly GCA_036984385.1. NCBI lineage: Eukaryota > Metazoa > Chordata > Actinopteri > Characiformes > Crenuchidae > Crenuchus > Crenuchus spilurus. The sequence continues at coordinate 9,848 of BRDA01065243.1, forward strand.
ACGAGCCTAAAGTCTCATTTTTGTTTCCATGTGATCACATTGCTTTCTAGAATAAATCTTTATAATGTGAACAATATATTTTTATATTTCCTTCCTCTGAACACACCTTTAAAAAAGTTTAAACCAACTGAAATGGAATAAGAACTTGTTTCATTAGCGCACATTAAAGGTAAGAATCATGTTCTTGTTCTGTAAAATGATCTATTTGTCCTGACATAAAATAGCTTCCTGGCAGTTTACAGGGTTTGTTAAAAAGGAAGCAGAGCAGTGAGAGTAAATAATCACTTCAACACACTTCCTACACAGAACAATGTTAATGTGCTTAACACAGGTAGGGGTCATGTCAGGAATTATGAGGTCATGTGACTCAGGGTTTCTGATTGTAATTAGTGGTCTTCCAGTCAACAGAGCAGTTCATTTAAGGTCATCTGAGGGATCTATCTTCTACATTTGTATACATCATTTAAAAATACCAGCTGTCCTTTATATTGTGTTAACATTTCATGAGGAATTAAGCAATAGAAATGATACAAAATTGCATACATGTTTCATTCTCCTGTAAAGTCAATTTTTAATAGTATTAAACATTCCAAAACACTTAGAAAAGTGTATGTCTTTGTAAAAACTTTGATATTAAATAGTAATTTCACAAAACAATCATGTTAAATCTTATTAAATTACAATTAGCAGTTCAAATTTAAGGACGCATGGTTACTTACTTAATTACTAAGTATTGCAGACTATTAAACACATTTATCATCCAATATTATCATTGAATTTGTATTCTTCCATTATTGTATGTATGGTATTGTACTGTATTGTATATATCCACTACATGTGATGCAGGCCTGAAATGCAGGAATTGATGTGTATTTACAAATTAAATGAATTTGACCAGATAAAACATGTTGACTGCAGTGAGATAAAGTAAAAAAAAAAAAAATAAGAAACTTGGAATTTTTATTAGCATTTTCCAAACTTTCCCAACTTGCTCAAATCTGAGGTAGAAAATGTGTTTGTTTTTGTTAGACCTGTAACAATGTTTGTATAGTATATTAAACCCCTATTTTTAGAACATGAGGAACATTTAGGTTTTCTTTTATATAGACCTTTAAGTATGTTTTTATAAAAGGCTCTGTTTAGGAGATACCATTTTGTGTTTACTTCAACAGTGACAATACTTTGAAATTGACTTTTAGCTTTTGCACAGCTTTTTTTGGAAGTGCTCAAATTAATGTTTATTCTTACACATTTGAGTGAAATTGAAATGTGGTTTTAAAGGCTGTACAGTGCTTTCTGCTTGAGTCTACAGTCAGGGAGAATAAAGTGTGAGAAAAGACACAGAGGGGGCTGAGTAGTGACTTGAAGGCTTTGTTGTTGGTCACTCCTTCTCACGAGAGGCTAAGAAAGGAACACGACGTTGACATAGCAACCAGTCCATCTGGTGTCGGTCCAGCTGTCTTGAGGGGGTAGAAGGGTTTCAGGAGGGCAAACACTCATTTACATTCCCTGATTTACCTTTGAATAACACTGAAATACCCCCAGACTCACTCAGTAGTGACAGTACCACTTCAGCCACAACCAGACGTTGAATTCTGCCAAATAAACAAACATTATGTAGAATCATTTTATTGTAGTGTTTACACAGTTTTACCAGAGCCCAGATCAGTAATCAATCCATCATGTTTGGAGTCAAAATGTTACTTCTTTAGAGCTGGACCTACAAGTCTAACATTACTAACATACACTGGAACTTTAGTCTCAGTGACAAAATGTTGATTTCAGAGGTGGGGGGAGGGCTTGAGTACAGGGTTGGGGGGCTTGAACATAATTTTAAATTATTAATAAATATATAAAGATTTGTTATTATCA